>JAGFBZ010002482.1:72500-177975 GCA_018398805.1 Hirundichthys speculiger
CATCTTTGTCTCTCTCCATCTTTGTCTCTCTCCATTTTTGTCTCTCCATCTTTGTCTCTCCATCTTTGTCTCTCTCCATCTTTGTCTCTCCATCTCTGTCTCTCCATCTTTGTCTCTCTCCATCTTTGTCTCTCCATCTTTGTCTCTCTCCATCTTTGTCTCTCCATCTTTGTCTCTCTCCATCTTTGTCTCTCTCCATCTTTGTCCTCTCTCTGTCTCTCTCCATCTTTGCCTCTCTCCATCTTTGTCTCTCTCCATCTTTGTCTCTCTATCTTTGTCTCTCCATCTTTGTCTCTCTCCATCTTTGTCTCTCCATCTTTGTCTCTCTCCATCTTTGTCTCTCTCCATCTTTGTCTCTCTCCATCTTTGTCTCTCCATCTTTGTCTCTCTCCATCTTTGTCTCTCTCCATCTTTGTCTCTCTCCATCTTGTCTCTCTCATCTTGTCTCTCTTTGTCTCTCCATCTTTGTCTCTCCATCTTTGCCATCTTTGTCTCTCTCATCTTTGTCTCTCTCCATCTTTGTCTCTCCATCTTTGTCTCTCTCCATCTTTGTCTCTCTCCATCTTTGTCTCTCTCTCTCTCAATCTTTGTCTCTCTCCATCTTTGTCTCTCCATCTTTGTCTCTTTTGTCTCTCATCTCTCTCATCTTTGTCTCTCGCTCTGTCCATCTCTCTCTCCATCTCTGTCTCTCTCCATCTCTGTCTCTCTCCATCTTTGTCTCTCTCCATCTTTGTCTCTCCATCTTTGTCTCTCTCCATCTTTGTCTCTCCATCTTTGTCTTTGTCTCTCCATCGCTGTCTCTCTCCATCTCTGTCTCTCTCCATCTCTGTCTCTCTCCATCTTTGTCTCTCTCCATCTCTTGTCTCTCTCCATCTTTGTCTCTCTCCATCTTTGTCTCTCCATCTTTGTCTCTCTCCATCTTTGTCTCTCCATCTTTGTCTCTCTCCATCTCTCTTCTTGTCTCTCCATCTTTGTCTCTCTCCTCTCCATCTTTGTCTCTCTCTCTCTCTCTCTCATCTTTGTCTCTCTCCATCTTTGTCTCTCTCATCCTTTGTCTCTCTCCATCTTTGTCTCTCCCCTCTTTGTCTCTCTCTATCTTTGTCTCTCTCCATCTTTGTCTCTCTCCATCTTTGTCTCTCTGTCTCTCCATCTTTGTCTCTCTCATCTCTCTCTATCTTTGTCTCTCCATCTCTGTCTCTCTCCATCTTTGTCTCTCTCCATCTTTGTCTCTCCATCTCTGTCTCTCTCCATCGTCTCTCTCTATCTTTGTCTCTCCATCTCTGTCTCTCTCCATCTTTGTCTCTCTCCATCTTTGTCTCTCCATCTCTGTCTCTCCATCTTTGTCTCTCTCCATCTTTGTCTCTCCATCTCTGTCTCTCTCCATCTCTGTCTCTCTCCGTCTGTCCCTCCTCCAGGTTGGTGGTTCGATGCCTGCGGTTTCTCCAACCTGAATGGGATCTACTACACGGTCGGCCACAACATCAGGAAGCTCAACGGCATCAAGTGGCACCACTTCAGAGGTCCCAGCTACTCGCTGCGCTCCACCTCCATGATGGTTCGACCCTACGACTTCTGAGCTCCGCCCTCAGAGAGGCTCCGCCCTCAGAGAGGCTCCGCCCTCAGATAGGCTCCACCCCAACGGTCCTCCAGCAGCACGACGGTTCTCCTTAAAAGACTCATCAAAAAAACAAAAAACACTATAACAACACAGATTTAAGTGATTTCTGGTGTTATTCTTGTCTTTACGTAAAACAAAGCAGAACTAGATGTGAAAAATAAAACGCCGCTGACTCGCCAGTCGCTGTGAAGGTGATTGTTGCCGTTCAGTTTTCAGGACTGAGACTGTGATGTGAGAGAAATATTCCCAGCGACACCACGGCGGCTTCATCGGACGGGTCAGAAGGTTTTCTCCTTCATGGTTTCATCTCTTTGGGGTTTGGACTGATGTGCTTCCACAAACCGGGACAACAGAAAGAACTGGAACTGGTCCTGATGAGGTCCTCTGCACCGTCTGGAGTCCATCAACTGGTTGTAGAAGAGACGAGGACGCTCAGTGGTGTCTGTGACTCTGTAGAAGACAGAAAAGGTTTATGAGGAAACATCTGAGATTATAAATGGAAATAATCGGCTGCAGAAGAGCGCGTCAGCTGGCCTCAGAGTTATGAAAAGACCTCTTTAGACCGTTACAGCAGCTGGACAGGTGCAGACGTCAGGACGTCTCTTTCTGATGACATCACCAGAGCTGGAAACTCCAGCAGGAACGATGAACAGACAGAAAAGGAGTCAGATGAGTCCCGTTACAAACTGACCAAATACGTCACATCTCTGCTCTGAAGAAGGGATTTTATTCTTTTTTTTTCCCATCATGCCCCGGGGCTGCAGGGGGATAGAAGCCTTCAGACACCAGCGCACGACTGCGACAGCTGCTTCAGAGATGAACATCAGCATCTCTGTTCACTGCTGGTGGACAAACGAAGACTCGTCTGCGTTCGTGATAAAAGGAGACGGATGATCTGCAGCGCCATGATTGACTCGTTCAGGAAATAATGACAATTAACTCTTTATTTGTGACTGAAATTGTGTCAAAGGCAACATTCACATCGAAGGGAGGGAGGAATCAAGGAATCAGGAAGGAAATTAGGAGGATTACAATAAAAATAAACTGAAATTAAAGTCCAAATCCAGCTTCTTTTCTTGTTAACGTCCTGTTTGATGTTGGGTTCAAATTCTTAACAGAGAGGAAAGAAAGGAAAAAGAATTAAGATAAAAGACAACTTTGCAGAGTCTAAATAGTGAAGCAACTAAATGTTGCTTTGATTATCTTCCTGATCCAAGCAGCCCGATGATTTTCATGTGTCTTGTTGAACTCTGGGTTTTATTTCGGTGTACAGCCGATAATCCACATGATGAATGAGTTACAGGACATATTTATTCTGTTCAGTCAACCGCTTTGTTAACATCTTCATCTGAACTGTCTTGTACAAACACATCTATGTGACATGTGTTTATTTTGTGATTAAAACAAAAGAAAGTGTTGCAGACAGCTCTGTAACACGAACTACAACTTTTACTGCCTGGCTCTTTATTTCAGATTATTATCCTGTTACTGCACTGCAAAAAATAGAGTTAAAACGAGTTAAAATACAAGAAATGGACACTAAATATTTTTTTTAAAAATATATATATTTTTATTTTATTTTATTTTATTTTATTTCATTTTATTTTATTCTATTCTGTTTTATTTTGTTTTATTTTAATTCTTTCTATTCTATCCTATTTTATTTTATTTTATTTTATTTTACTTAATTTCATTCTATTCTATTCTGTTCTATTTTTTTCATTTTATTTTATTTTATTTCATTTCATTTTATTTTGTTTTTATTTATTTAATTTTGTTTTATTTTATTTCATTCTATTCTATTTTATCTTATTTTTATTTTATTATTTTATTTAGTTTTATTTTATTTCATTCTATTCTACTTTATTTTATTTTTATTTCATTATATTTTATTTTATTTTTCTATTTCATTCTATTTTATTTTATTTTATTTCATTCTATTTTTTTTATTTTTATTTCGTTTTTTTTATTTTTTTTGTTTTATTTCATTCTATTCTATTTTATTTCATTTCATTTCATTTTATTTTATTGTTTCATTCTATTTTATATTATTTTATTTCATTCTATTTTATTTTATTATATTTTATTTTATTTTATTATTTACATGTTCCCATCTCCTAATTTTTCATCATCCCAGAATAATTAATTATTTCCCATTGTCATTATCTTCCATTTGTTCCTGTGCTGAAGTCTGTTTTTAAATAATTTGATCTAAAATTCAGCTTTTTTTTCCTCTTTTTTTTTTTTTTTACTTGTTTCAGTCCCTTAAACGTCCACCAGATCTAAAACAAGACGTGTTGTCCAGTAAAAATATCTTTCTGAACGTATAAAACTACACAAACACTGAGTCATTTTACCAGAGTTTAGTTTATTTTTTGTCTCTCTTGGTTTATTTCTAGCCAGTATTTTATTTTTAATGGTGAGTCGGGTTGATGGATCAGAACCAGGACGCTGATGAAGATGCTGGACGTCTCTGAGACGTTGTCGGGGTGAAACCTGAACAGATGTTTGGGTTCTAGATGATAAAACATCATATTTGGGTTTAAAATTCCTGCTAATTGCTTAGAAATAAAGCATTTTAAAAAAGTGATATATTTGAACAACTGTTGATCATAGTTTAGTTGACGTCCAGGTCTGCACGTGCTCAGTGGCGTCTCCTCTGCTTCTGTATGTGACGGAGATCAAACATCTCCAGAAGAACCGTTGATGACGTCTGTTATTAAAGACACGTTTGTAAAACTCTTTCTAGAAAGAAAAGAGTGTAATTTGAACGATCTGGTGACGGTGATGAAGCAGTTAAACCGTAACACGCAGGAGAAAAAGAGTTTCTGAGCTCGTGTAAATATTATTGGAGTTAGTCGGAACCGTGCACGGGTCCAACATCCAGATCTCCTGAATAAATGCAGGGAGTTTACGTTATAAAATGTCACACAAATAAATCTCAATTTTCTGTACTCTGAGAAAGTTTAACAAACATGACATGTTGAAATTTCACAATAGTGAGCAAAAGTTCCAGGAGAGCGTTTTTCCTGACGTCCTTCCATCATCAGCTCTGAGAGACGGAGACAGAGCTTCCTTCATTTTTTAACTGGCTGCAGAAAAGTTAGATTTTTTTATTGAAAATAAAAAATCTATATGAGTATTTCTGTCTGATGCGTCTCTGATAAACGCTCTGGAGGAAATAGACATTAGAAGTGTGAGTTTGCAACATTATTCTCCAGTTCAGACTCAAAATCAGTCTTTTCCTCGACCAAAGTAAAATGTCTGAGCTCTGAAGCTGGACCGGGACATTTGGACGTCCTAAATGTAACCGAAGAGCAAATGAAACTGAGAGAGAAGACAAAGAGACGCAGCCTCCTGCCTCTGGATCCAGGACTTCACATCTGTAGAGACAGAACGATGGTGGAGACGCCACATCTGTGAATCCCAGAGGAGCTTAGATGGACTGGAAGAGATGGATGTCCAGGTGATGACATCTGATGTCCCTGTGATGAGACCTGATGTCCCAGTGAGATCTGATGTCCCGGTGAGGAGATCTGATGTCCCTGTGATGAGATCTGATGTCCCGGTGAGGAGATCTGATGTCCCTGTGAGGAGATCTGATGTCCCGGTGAAGAGATCTGATGTCCCAGTGATGAGATCTGATGTCCCGGTGAGGAGATCTGATGTCCCGGTGAAGAGATCTGATGTCCCAGGGATGAGATCTGATGTCCCGGTGAGGAGATCTGATGTCCCGGTGAAGAGATCTGATGTCCCGGTGAAAAGATCTGATGTCCCGGTGAGGAGATCTGATGTCCCTGTGATGAGATCCGATGTCCCGGTGAGGAGATCTGATGTCCCGGTGATGAGATCTGATGTCCCTGTGATGAGATCTGATGTCCCGGTGAGGAGATCTGATGTCCCGGTGATGAGATCTGATGTCCCACTGATGAGATCTGATGTCCCTGTGATGAGATCCGATGTCCCGGTGATGAGATCTGATGTCCCGGTGAAGAGATCTGATGTCCCGGTGATGAGATCTGATGTCCCGGTGAGGAGATCTGATGTCCCGGTGAAGAGATCTGATGTCCCGGTGAAAAGATCTGATGTCCCGGTGATGAGATCTGATGTCCCAGTGATGAGATCTGATGTCCCGGTGACGAGATCTGATGTCCCGGTGACGAGATCTGATGTCCCGGTGATGAGATCTGATGTCCCGGTGATGAGATCTGATGTCCCTGTGATGAGATCTTATGTCCCTGTGATGAGATCTGATGTCCCGGTGACGAGATTTGATGTCCCCGTGAGGAGACCTGATGTCCTGGTGAGGAGATCTGATGTCCCTGGTGATGAGATCTGATGTCCCGGTGATGAGATCTGATGTCCCTGTGATGAGATCTGATGTCCCGGTGATGACATCTGATGTCCTGGTGATGAGATCTGATGTCCCGGTGAGGAGATCTGATGTCCCGGTGATGAGATCTGATGTCCCGTGATGAGATCTGATGTCCCGGTGATGAGATCTGATGTCCCAGTGATGGGATCTGATGTCCCGGTGAGGAGATGTGATGTCCCGGTGATGAGACCTGATGTCCCTGTGATGAGATCTGATGTCCCAGTGATGAGATCTGATGTCCCAGTGAGGAGATCTGATGTCCCGGTGAGGAGATCTGATGTCCCGGTGAGGAGATCTGATGTCCCGGTGATGAGATCTGATGTCCCGGTGACGAGATCTGATGTCCCGGTGAGGAGATCTGATGTCCCGGTGAGGAGATCTGATGTCCCGGTGAGGAGATCTGATGTCCCGGTGATGAGATCTGATGTCCTGGTGATGAGATCTGATGTCCCAGTGAGGAGATCTGATGTCCCGGTGATGAGATCTGATGTCCAGGTGACGAGATCTGATGTCCAGGTGACGAGATCTGATGTCCCTGTGACGAGATCTGATGTCCCTGGGAGGAGATCTGATGTCCCGGTGATGAGATCTGATGTCCCGGTGATGAGATGTGATGTCCCGGTGATGAGACCTGATGTCCCTGTGATGAGATCTGATGTCCCAGTGATGAGATCTGATGTCCCAGTGAGGAGATCTGATGTCCCGGTGAGGAGATCTGATGTCCCGGTGATGAGATCTGATGTCCCGGTGACGAGATCTGATGTCCCGGTGAGGAGATCTGATGTCCCGGTGATGAGATCTGATGTCCCGGTGATGAGATCTGATGTCCCGGTGATGAGATCTGATGTCCCGGTGATGAGATCTGATGTCCCGGTGATGAGATCTGATGTCCCGGTGATGAGAGCTGATGTCCCGGTGAGGAGATCTGATTTCCTGGTGAGGAGATCTGATGTCCCGGTGATGAGATCTGATGTCCCGGTGATGAGAGCTAATGTCCCGGTGAGGAGATCTGATGTCCCGGTGATGAGATCTGATGTCCCGGTGATGAGAGCTGATGTCCCGGTGATGAGAGCTGATGTCCCGGTGAGGAGATCTGATGTCCCGGTGATGAGATCTGATGTCCCGGTGATGAGATCTGATGTCCCGGTGAGGAGATCTGATGTCCCGGTGATGAGATCTGATGAGATCTGATGTCCTGATGAGATCTGATGTCCCACTGATGAGATCTGATGTCCCGGTGATGAGATCTGATGTCCTGGTGATGAGATCTGATGTCCTGGTGAGGAGATCTGATGTCCCGGTGAAGAGATCTGATGTCCCAGTGATGAGATCTGATGTCCCGGTGATGAGATCTGATGTCCCGGTGATGAGATCTGATGTCCTGGTGATGAGATCTGATGTCCTGGTGATGAGATCTGATGTCCCACTGATGAGATCTGATGTCCCGGTGATGAGATCTGATGTGCCTGTGAGGAGATCTGATGTCCTGGTGATGAGATCTGATGTCCCACTGATGAGATCTGATGTCCCGGTGATGAGATCTGATGTCCTGGTGATGAGATCTGATGTCCTGGTGATGAGATCTGATGTCCTGGTGATGAGATCTGATGTCCCGGTGATGAGATCTGATGTCCCCTGATGAGATCTGAGGAGATGATCCCGGTGATGAGATCTGATGTCCCGGTGATGAGAGATCTGATGTCCCGGTGAGAGATCTGATGTCCCGGTGATGAGATCTGATGTCCCGGTGAGGAGATCTGATCCCCGGTGAGAGATCTGATGTCCCTGTGAGAGATCTGATGTCCCGGTGAGGAGATCTGATGTCCCGGTGAGGAGATCCCGATGATCTGATGTCCCGGTGATGAGATCTGATGTCCCGGTGATGAGATCTGATGTCCCGGTGATGAGATCTGATGTCCCGTGATGAGATCTGATGTCCCGGTGATGTCCCGGTGAGAGAGATCTGATGTCCCGGTGATGAGATCTGATGTCCCGTGATGAGATCTGATGTCCCTGATGATCTGATGTCCCGGTGATGAGATCTGATGTCCCGGTGATGAGATCTGATGTCCCGGTGAGGAGATCTGATGTCCCGGTGAGATCTGATGTCTGATGTCCCTGGTGATGAGATCTGATGTCCCGTGATGAGAGATCTGATGTCCCGGTGATGAGATCTGATGTCCCTGATGAGATTCCCTGTGATGAGATCTGATGTCCCGGTGATGAGATCTGATGTCCCTGATGTCCGATGAGATCTGATGTCCCGGGGATCCCGGTGATGTCCCGGTGATGAGATCGATGTCCCGGATGAGATCTGATGTCCCGGTGATGAGATCTGATGAGATCTGATGTCCCTGTGATGAGAGCTGATGTCCCGGTGAGGAGATCTGATGTCCCGGTGATGAGATCTGATGTTCCGATGTGATGAGATCTGATGTCCCGGTGATGAGATCTGATGATCTGATGTCCCGGTGAGGAGATCTGATGTCCCGGTGATGAGATCTGATGTCCCGGTGTGACGAGATCTGATGTCCCGGTTGAGGAGATTCTGATGTCCCGGTGATAGATCTGATGTCCCAGTGAGGAGATCTGATGTCCCTGTGATGAGATCTGATGTCCCGGTGATGAGATCTGATGGTCCCTGTGATGAGATCTGATGTCCCGGTGATGAGATCTGATGTCCCGTTGATGAGATCTGATGTCCCGTGATGAGATCTGATGTCCCGGTGATGAGATCTGATGTCCTGGTGATGAGATCTGATGTCCCGTGAGGAGATGATGTCCCGGTGATGAGATCTGATGTCCCGGTGATGAGATCTGATGTCCCGGTGATGAGATCTGATGTCCCGGTGATGAGATCTGATGTCCCTGTGATGAGATCTGATGTTCCCGGTTGAGATCTGATGTCCCGGTGATGAGATCTGAGGAGATCTGATGTCCCGGTGATGATGATCTGATGTCCCGTGAGGAGATCTGATGTCCCGGTGATGAGATCTGATGTCCCTGTGATGATCTGATGTCCCGGTGATGAGATCTGATGTCCCGGTGATGAGATCTGATGTCCCTGATGAGAATCCCCGGATGAGATCTGATGTCCCGGTGATGAGATGTGATGTCCCGGTGATGAGATCTGATGTCCCGGTGATGAGATCTGATGTCCCGGTGAGGAGATCTGATGTCCCCGGTGTCTGATGAGATCTGATGTCCCGGTGATGATGAGATCTGATGTCCCGGTGAGGAGATCTGATGTCCCGTGATGAGATCTATGTCCCGGTGAGGAGATCTGATGTCCCGTGATGAGATCTGATTTCCCAGTGTGAGATCTGATCCCTGATGTCCTGGTGATAGATCTGATGTCCCGGTGATGAGATCTGATGTCCCGGTGATGAGATCTGATGTCCCTGTGAGAGATGTGAGTTCCCGTGGTGAGAGAGTCTGATGTCCCGTGAGGAGATCCCGGTGATGTCTGATGGCCGGTGAGGAGATGTCCCGGTGATCTGATCCCGGTGATGAGATCTGATGTCCCGGTGATGAGATCTGATGTCCCGGTGATGATCTGATCCGATGAGATCCTGATGTCCCAGGTGATGAGATCTGATGTCCCGGTGATGATCTGATGTCCCGGTGAGAGATCTGATGTCCCGGTGAGGAGATCTGATGTCTGATGATCCCGGTGATGAGATCTGATGATCCCTGATGAGATCTGATGTCCCGGTGATGAGATGAGATCTGATGTCCCGTGATGAGATCTGATGTCCCGGTGATGAGATCTGATGTCCTGTGATGAGATCTGATGTCCCGGTGATGAGATCTGATGTCCCTGATGATGATGTCTGATGAGATCTGATGTCCCTGAGGAGATCTGATGTCCCAGTGATGAGATCTGATCCCAGTGATGAGAATCTGATGTCCCTGATGAGATCTGATGTCCTGTGATGTCTGATGGATATGATGTCCCGTGATGATGAGATCTGATGTCCCTGTGATGAGATCTGATGTCTGATGTCCCGGTGATGAGATCTGATGTCCCGTGAGAGATATGATCCCGGTGATGAGATCTGATGTCCCTGTGATGAGTCCGGTGATGAGATGAATGAGATCTGATGTCCCGGTGATGAGAGATCTGATGTCCCCTGTGATGAGATCTGATGTCCCGGTGAGGAGATCTGATGTCCCTGTGATGAGATGTGATGTCCCGGGAGGATCTGATGTCTGATGTCCCGGTGATGAGATCTGATGTCCCGGTGAGGAGTCTGATGTCCCGGTGAGGAGATCTGATGTCCCTGATGAGTCCCGATCTGATGTCCCGGTGATGAGATCTGTCCCATGTCCCGGTGATGAGATCTGATGTCCCGGTGATGAGATCTGATGATGTCCCGGTGACTGATGTCCTGATGAGATCTGATGAGGTCCCGTGATGAGATCTGAGTCCCGGTGAGGAGATCTGATGTCCCGGTGAGAGATCCCGTGATGATCCCTGTGATGAGATCTGATGTCCCAGTGATGAGATCTGATGTCCCTGTGATGAGATCTGATGTCCCGGTGAGAGATCTGATGTCCCGGTGAGGAGATCTGATGTCCGGATGAGATCTGATGTCCCGTTGATGAGATCTGATGTCCCGGTGAGGAGATCTGATTGTCCCGTGTGATGATGAGATCTGATGTCCCGGTGATGAGATCTGATGTCCCGGTGAGAGATGAGTCTGATCTGATCCCGGTGATGAGATCTGATGTCCCCTGATGAGATCTGATGTCCCGGTGAGGAGATGATGAGATGTCCCGATGTGAGAACTGATGTCCCACTGATGAGATTGATGTCCCGCTGATGAGAATCTGATGTCCCGGTGATGAGATCTGATGTCCCGGTGATGAGATCCTGATGTCCCGTGGATGAGAGATCTGATGTCCCGGTGAGGAGATCTGATGTCCCGGTGATGAGATCTGATGTCCCCTGGTGGTGATGAGATCTGATGTCCCGGTGATGAGATCTGATGTCCCACTGATGAGATCTGATGTCCCGGTGAGGAGATCTGATGTCCTGGTGAGGAGATCTGATGTCCCGGTGATGAGATCTGATGTCCCGGTGATGAGATCTGATGTCCCGGTGATGAGATCTGATGTCCCGGTGATGAGATCTGATGTCCCTGTGATGAGATGTGATGTCCCGGTGAGGAGATCTGATGTCCCTGTGAGGAGATCTGATGTCCCGGTGAGGAGATCTGATGTCCCTGTGATGAGATCTGATGTCCCGGTGATGAGATCTGATGTCCCGGTGAGGAGATCTGATGTCCCGGTGAGGAGATCTGATGTCCCGGTGAGGAGACCTGATGTCCCACTGATGAGATCTGATGTCCCGGTGATGAGATCTGATGTCCCGGTGATGAGATCTGATGTCCCGGTGAGGAGATCCCGTGATGAGATCTGATGAGTGATGTCCCACTGATGAGATCTGATGTTCCCTGTGATGAGATGATGTCCCGGTGAGGAGATCTGATGTCCCAGTGATGAGATTCTGATGTCCCTGTGATGAGATGATGAGATCTGATGTCCCGTGATGAGATCTGATGTCCCGTGAGAGATGATGAGATATGATGTCCCGGTGATGAGATCTGATGTCCCACTGATGAGATCTGATGTCCCTGATGTGTGATGAATCTGATGTCCCGGGAGGAGATCTGATGTCCCGGTGATGATCCTGTGATGAGATCTGATGTCCCGGTGATGGAGATCTGATGTCCCCGAGATGAGAGGAGATCTGATGTCCCGGTGAGGAGATGATGTCCCGGTGAGAGATCTGATGTCCCGGTGGATGAGTCCGAGATCTGATGTCCCGGTGATGAGATCTGATGTCCCATGATGAGATCCCGGTGATGTCCCGGTGAGGAGATCTGATGTCCCGGTGATGAGATCTGATGTCCCGGTGACTGATGAGATCTGATGTCCCGGTGAGGAGATCTGATGTCCCCTGGAATGATGATGAGATCTGATGTCCCGGTGATCTGATGAGAGATCTGATGTCCCGGTGAGATCTGAGGAGATCTGATGTCCCACTGATGAGATCTGATGTCCCTGTGAGAAGATCTGATGTCCCGGTGAGGAGATCTGATGTCCCTGATGAGAGATCTGAGTCCCGGTGAGGAGATCTGATGTCCCGGTCTGATGTCCTGATGAGATCTGATGTGTCCCGGTGAGCTGAGATCTGATGTCCCAGGTGAGGAGATCTGAGATGATCTGATGTCCCGGTGATGAGATCTGATGTCCCGGTGATGAGATCTGATGTCCCGTGATGGAGATCTGAGTCCCACTGATGAGATCTGATGTCCCTGTGATGAGATCTGATGTCCCTGGTGAGATCTGATGTCCGAGGATCTGATGTCCCTGGTGAGAAGAGATCTGGATGTCCCGGTGAGGAGATCTGATGTCCCCGGTGATCTGAGGATCTGATGTCCCGGTGAGAGATCTGAGATCTGATGTCCCGTGTGAGGAGATCTGATGATCCCCGGTGATGAGATCTGATGTCCCGGTGAGAGATTGATGTCCCGGTGATGAGATGATGTCTGATTGATCCCGTGTGATGAGATCTGATGTCCCTGTGATGGAGATCTGATGTCCCGGTGATGAGATCTGATGTCCCGGTGATGAGATCTGATGTCCCGGTGATGATGAGATCTGATGTCCCGGTGATGAGATCTGATGTCCCTGTGATGAGATGATGTCCCTGTGATGATGAGAGATCTGATGTCCCGGTGATGAGATCTGATGTCCCTGATGATGATGATCTGATGTCCCGGTTGAGTCCCGTGATGATCTGATGTCCCGGTGATGAGATCTGATGTCCCGGAGATGATGTCCCGTGATGAGATCTGATGTCCCGGTGAGGAGATCCCGGTGATCCCCCGGTGATGAGATCTGATGTCCCGGTGATGATGATCCTGATGAGGAGATCTGATCCCGGTGAGAGATCTGATGTCCCGGTGGTGATGAGATCTGATGTCCGGTGATGAGATCTGATGTCCCGGTGATGAGATCTGATGTCCATGATCCCCGGTGATGAGATGATCTGATGTCCCGGTGAGGATCTGATTCTGATGTCCCGGTGATGAGATCTGATGTCCCTGTGATGAGATCTGATGTCCCGGTGATGATGATGTTGATGTCCCGGTGATGAGATCTGATGTCCCTGATGATGAGATCTGATGTCCGGTGATGGAGATCTGATGTCCCGGTGAGGAGATCTGATGTCCCGGTGATGAGAGATTTGATGATGATGTGGTGTCCGATGATGAGATCTGATGTCCCGGTGAGAGATCTGATGTCCCGGTGAGGAGATCTGATGTCCCGGTGAGATCTGAGATCTGATGTCCGGTGAGAAGATCTGATGTCTGATGTGTCCCCTGGTGATGAGATCTGATGTCCCGGTGATGATCTGATGAGATCTGATGTCCCGGATGATGAGATCTGATGTCCCCGTGATGAGATCTGTCCCTGTGATGAGAGATCTGATGTCCCGGTGATGAGGATGTCTGATGTCTGATGTCCCTGTGATGAGAGATCTGACGTCCCGGTGAGGAGATCTGATGTCCCGGTGATGAGATGATGAGATCTGATGTCCCGGTGATGAGATCTGATGTCCCAGTGATGGATCTGATGTCCATGATTGATGAGATGTGATGTCCCGGTGATGGAGATCTGATGTCCTGATGAGATCTGAGATCTGATGTCCCGGTGAGGAGATCTGATGTCCGGTGATGAGATCTGATGTCCCGGTGAGGATGAGAGATCTGATGTCCCGGTGAGGAGATCTGATGTCCCGGGTTGATGAGATCTGATGTCCCGGTGAGAGATCTGATGTCCCGGTGAGGAGATCTGATGAGATCCCATGTGATGAGATCTGAGTCCTGGGAGAGATGAGTCCCGTGATGAGATCTGATGTCCCGGTGAGATGATGTCCCAGGTGAGGAGATCTGATGTCCAGGTGATGAGATCTGATGTCCCTGTGACGAGATCTGATGTCCCGGTGAGGAGATCTGATGTCCCGGTGATGAGATCTGATGTCCCAGTGATGAGATCTGATGTCCCGGTGAGGAGATCTGATGTCCCTGTGAGGAGATCTGATGTCCCAGTGATGAGATCTGATGTCCCTGTGATGAGATCTAATGTCCCGGTGATGAGATCTGATGTCCCGGTGATGAGATCTGATGTCCCTGTGATGAGATGTGATGTCCCGGTGAGGAGATCTGATGTCCCTGTGAGGAGATCTGATGTCCCGGTGAGGAGATCTGATGTCCCTGTGATGAGATGTGATGTCCCGGTGATGAGATCTGATGTCCCGGTGATGAGATCTGATGTCCCGTGTCCGGTGAGGAGATCTGATGTCCCGGTGATGAGATCTGATGTCCCGGTGATGAGATCTGAGCTGATGTCCCGGTGATGAGATCTGATGTCCCGGTGATGAGATCTGATGTCCCGGTGATGAGATCTGATGTCCCATGATGATGATCTGATGTCCTGGTGATGAGATCTGATGTCCGGTGAGGAGATCTGATGTCCCGTGATGAGATCTGATGTCCCTTGATGAGATCTGATGTCCCTGATGAAGATCTGATGTCCCTGATGATGAGATCTGATGTCTGATGTCCGGTGATGAGATCTGATGTCCCTGTGATGAGATCTGATGTCCTGGTGATGATCCATGTCTGATGAGATCTGATGTCCCGGTGATGAGATCTGATGTCCCGGTGATGAGATTTGATGTCCCGGTGTGAGAGATCTGATGTCCCTGATGTGATGTCCCGGTGAGGAGATCTGATGTCCTGGTGAGAGACTGATGTCCTGGTGATGAGATCTGATGTCCTGGTGATGAGATCTGATGTCCACTGATGAGATCTGATGTCCGGTGAGGAGATTGATGTCCCGGTGATGAGATCTGATGTCCCGGTGATTGAGATCTGATGTCCCGGTGATGAGATCTGAGTCCCGATGAGAGATCTGATGTCCCTGGTGATGAGATCTGATGTCCCGGTGAGGAGATCTGATGATGAGAGATGAGAGACTGATGTCCGGTGAGAGATCTGATGTCCCGGTGGATGATGATGAGATCTGATGTCCCCGGTGAGGAGATCTGATGTCCCGGTGAGGAGATCTGATGTCCCGGTGATGAGATCTGATGCCCGGTGAGAGATCTGAGTCCGGTGAGAGATCTGATGTCCCGGTGATGAGATGTCCCCGAGGATGATCTGATGTCCCGGTGATGGTCTGATGTCCCGTGAGATCTGATGTCCCGGTGAGGAGATCTGATGTCCCTGGTGATGAGAAGATCTGATGTCCCCGGGTGAGGATGAGATCTGATGAGAGATCTGATGTCCTCTGATGTCCCGTGATAGATCTGATTGTCCTGGTGATCTGATCTGAGGAGATCTGATGTCCCGGTGAGGAGATCTGATGTCCCACTGATGAGATCTGATGTCCTGGTGAGGAGATCTGCTGCATCAGGACCGTTTGGACTTCATAACCGGGAAAAAATAAAAAGATTGTCCTCAGAGGAACCAACAAATAGTTTCATATGTAGTTTCAATAAAAGTAGAACTTTAACGGCTGATAGGCGGGAAAAATGAAAATAAAAATCATCCAAAAAAATCTTATCAAGAAGAATAAAAACTGACACTTTGTGTAAAGCTGGGTCTCATTTTTCATCATATTAGCTGTGGGCTATTTATTCTTTTTATTGTTATTTTAGCATCTCTTGTTCACCAAGACATCAGAATGAAAAATAGAAAATAAAAAAAATGTTGCTCTGCTTCCACCTAGTGGTCAGATTATTTTACTACAAAAGGGCGACTGCGTTGGTGTTCAGAGACAATGATTTACCAATTTATTTTTAAATTACACAATAAAGAGAGAGAGAAAGGTTACAAGTGTCCAGAAAAACATTTTTATTGATGTCCTTTCATCATCAGGGTGGAGATGGAAAGACGACTTCCTTTTCTTTCTGTCTTTCTGTCTTTTTGGCTGCAGGGAACTTATTGTTAGAATTTCTTATTGAAAATCAAACATTTTTCATTTTTTCATTTTTCACATTAGAAGTGTGAATTTCCAGCAGTGTTAGGTGTACATTATAATACAGATGTAAGATTTTAAGAAAAAGACATAATCATAATAAAAATATAAATAATATTAATAATTACGTCTGTCACTTTTTCTGATGTATTTGAATAAAAGATACAGGAACAGTAATAATAAATGTATTAATGGCATATATGCCTGACAGATAGTGATGTATTAAAGTTTATGTGAACACAGGATCTAACAAACAAAGGGATGTCATAAAAACTGTGGCAAGAGGCAGCCTATAATCAGAAATAAGAAATGGGCCTTTAAATCTATTTTTATCTGAAGATATATGTAATTTTTTAAATATATAAATATATACATATACATATATATAAATCTATGTCGAGAACAAAGAAAAAAAACTGAGAAAAAGCAACTCCAAGGAAGCAAAGCAAGTGTAGTGAAAATCACAAAAATGTTTGAAAATTGGAGCACAAGTCCAATGTTTTTATAGCTTTCTTGTTATCTGAAATAGAAATAGTCTTAATATAAGATTTCATTTCTTCATGAAAAGTGAAGAAGGATGGGAAAGTTTTAATTACCTTACATTTGTGTATATGAAATTTTCCCATTAGAATGACAAGGTTGCGAGGAAAAAAAAAACAATCTTTTAATTCCTTCTCATAAACAGTGAAGCCAAACAGAATATTTTTATGCATAATGCAAAATTATCATGGATATTATCTAAAATAAATTGTAGATATATACACCCTCGCTTCGTTCTTTCCTTCCATGACGTCACGTCCTGTGCAGCCTTTCGCTTTTTTTTTTTCTTTCGTGACCTTTTTGTCCCTCCGTGGATCCGTTAGAAGCTCTTCCCCTGAAGCTACGTCCTGTTAGCCTGTCTGCGGTTTCCGTGAAGGTCGTGAGTCGTGCTCGTGAGTATCTACGTGAGCTCAAATCTTTTAGTTTGGTCTAAATAACGTGTTTTAATTCCACATTCACGACGGTGTTTGGACGTTTCTAGTTTTGTTTGGATTTTTTCTTTTTTTCTGTCTCTCGTCGGCGGATTAGCCGTTAGCTTGGTTGTCTTAGCTCCACCTGCTAGCCGCTAATCGATTCCTCTTATCGATGTGATCGTTTATAAAATAAACCAGCAACGTTGCAGGTTGGATCATTAACGACAAAAGTTGCAGCAGAAGAGGGAAATTAGTCGTTTTTTTTTCTGTCGTCCGTTTGTCTTCCTGGAAGAACTTTGACCCCGCGGAGCTGAAAACATTGAAACCGGGTTTTATCTTGTTTTTCCTTAATTTATTACTAATAATATTATTATTATTATTAATATTAAAAATCTCTGATTCTTTATCCGAGTGTTTATGTTGAGCACGTGTCTGTCGGTCTTTTTAAGGGAGACGTGTTTATCATAAAAAGGTGACCTGACAGGGATGACGTGATTATTCTTATTTTCATTTTCAGTGAAAAATATAAATTTCTGTCGTAATAGGTTGATGTAAATATGCCAAATAACTGATAAACTGATAAACAATAAATTACTGGTTGTGGGTGGGGACTTATTTCCACGTTGCTGAAATTGACTGACCTTTAAAAGTCACATCAGACTTTAGATGCCTGCTTGTATTAAATATACATAATCAAATCTAACTACATATTTGTGAATTAGCTCTATAAAGGTTAGTAGTTGGTAACTGATGTTTAGTTTGATGTTAACTGATGTTTTGCTCTTAATCCAAAAATCAGTTTGTGTATTGTTATACTTTTAATTGACATTGTTTGTTATATTTTTCCTTAATTGCATGCACCATCATCACCACAACAAATTCCTCGTATGTGTAAATAATAAAGTTGATTCTGATTCTGGTTAGTCAACTCTTGAAGTGGTTCTTTACATTCAGGTGGTCTTCAGGTGAGATGGTTCAGGTGACGACGTTACTGTCAGAGAAGATTCACCTGCAGAACATTTCCATCGTTATCTCTCTCCATTAGAGAGTAAAGCAGTTGTGTTAATGCTGAACAGCTGTGTAACTGATACACATCTGGAGTTGATGACAAAGCTGATAAAGAATTGGATCAATAAGCAGATTCAATAATGACATCGGCGTTAATAAAATCTTTTTATTTCCTGCCTCTTATACAGCTTTGCACCCAGAAAGCTTCTAATTATTTCAGAACAATAAAGACCAAGAATCACAAGCCTCAAGCTTTATTGAAGTATTTTATTTCCATCCATCTATTATCTTTCTATAACCGTTTCATCCTCTGAAGGGTCACAGGGGTATTTTATTTCCACAAAGTGATTAATGATTAGTGATTAATCATCTTGACGGACATTGTCTTCATTATTACATCCTTCATTCACTGATTTTCTGCTTTCTATTACCTGTTTTTTTACATTAATTGTGCTGGTAAATCATAGAAGCCATATAATAATAATAATAGCAGGTGTTTACATTTTAACTTGAGCTTTTCTAAAACGTACCTGATCATTTACAGTCGGTGTAGAGTTCTCTGTATCGCTCAGATGGAACGCAGTTTTGCTAAAATGGTAGTTTTTTTAAATCTTTTTCAGTACTAGAATTATACAGGAACTGAGTTACTTTTCCATTTTAAGTTTTTTATTTTTAGGTGGTTCTGGTTGATTACGTTTGGGTCTTTACAGCTGTGAATGAACCAGACAGCAGAATGAATGAGTTGGTTCTGTTGCTGGTCCGGTCCAGTCTCAGGGCTGGACGGTGATGTTGTCTTTGCTCCGTCCGTTATTCCAGCTGTGACCTCTGGGGTCAAAGGTCAAACTAAACTTAACTAACTGCTCACAGATGGTAACCATGTTCAGTTAATGGTGATGCTGATGTGAGTTGTGTGGAACTGTCTGAGGGCTCATCGTTGGTTACAATTGCTTATTCACTGTCAGGAAGTGAAATGTCAACTGTTTTGACAATTCAAATACTGTTTTAGTGATTTTGTTGTCAATTATGTTCTAAAGTAGCTGGTATATCCATCCATGTCATCAGCTCTTGAGCTTGGACAGAAGTTCCAGATGTTTCCTGGTTCCAGCGTCTCAGTGGTGGTAGCGGTTGTCTGCACTCGTCTGTCCAGAAACTGATGTCGTGTCCTTGCAGGTGCTCCACCATGTCTCTGCCAAAGCCGATGATGAGGGGTCTGCTGGCAAAGCGCCTGAGGTTCCACCTGCCCATCGCGTTCGCCATGTCGATAGCAGCTGCCATCGCATTCAAGGTGAAAACCCCGACCCCCGTTAATACGCATTTGTATCCCGCTAATACGTGTTTGTGCCCCGCTAATACGCGTTTGTGCCCCGTTAATACGCGTTTGTGCCCCGCTAATATGTGTTTGTGCCCCGTTAATACGCGTTTTGTGCCCCGCTAATACGCCTTTGTATCCCGTTAATACACATTTGTATCCCGTTAATACGTGTTTGTGCCCCTCTAATACGCATTTGTATCCCGCTAATACGCATTTGTATCCCGCTAATACACATTTGTATCCCGTTAATACGCGTTTGTGCCCCTCTAATATGCGTTTGTGCCCCTCTAATACGCATTTGTATCCCGTTAATACGCGTTTGTGCCCCTCTAATATGCGTTTGTGCCCCTCTAATACGCATTTGTATCCCGTTAATACGCGTTTGTGCCCCTCTAATACGCGTTTGTGCCCCGCTAATACACATTTGTATCCCGTTAATACGTGTTTGTGCCCCTCTAATATGCGTTTGTGCCCCTCTAATACGCATTTGTATCCCGCTAATACACATTTGTATCCCGTTAATACGCGTTTGTGCCCCTCTAATACGCGTTTGTGCCCCGCTAATACACATTTGTATCCCGTTAATACGTGTTTGTGCCCCTCTAATATGCGTTTGTGCCCCTCTAATACGCATTTTGTAATCCCGCTAATACACATTTGTATCCCGTTAATACACGTTTGTGCCCCTCTAATACGGGTTTGTATCCCACTAATACGCGTTTGTGCCCCGCTAATACGCATTTGTGCCGCGCTAATACGCATTTGTATCCCGCTAATACACATTTGTATCCCGTTAATACGCGTTTGTGCCGCGCTAATACGCATTTGTATCCCGCTAATACGCATTTGTATCCCGCTAATATACGCATTTGTATCCCTTAATACGCGTTTGTATCCTGCTAATACGCGTTTGTATCCCGCTAATACGCGTTTGTGCCCCTCTAATACGCGTTTTGTGCCCCGCTAATACCCGTTTGTGCCCCCGCTAATACGCATTTGTATCCCGCTAATACACATTTGTATCCCGTTAATACGCGTTTGTATCCTGCTAATACGCGTTTGTATCCACTAATACGCGTTTGTGCCCCTCTAATACGCGTTTGTATCCCGCTAATACGCATTTGTATCCCGTTAATACGCGTTTGTGCCCCGCTAATACACGATTTTGTATCCCTTTATACGCATTTTGTGCCGCGTAATACGCATTTGTATCCCGCTAATACGCATTTGTATCCCGTTAATACGCGTTTGTGCCGCGCTAATACGCATTTGTATCCCGCTAATACGCATTTGTATCCCGATAATACGCATTTGTATCCCGTAATACGCATTTGCATTTGTATCCCGTTAATACGCGTTTGTATCCTGCTAATACGCGTTTGTATCCCGCTAATACGCGTTTATGCCCCTCTAATACGCGTTTGTGCCCCGCTAATACCCGTTTGTGCCCCGCTAATACGCATTTGTATCCCGCTAATACACATTTGTATCCCGTTAATACGCGTTTGTATCCTGCTAATACGCGTCTGTATCCCCTAATACGCGTTTGTGCCCCTCTAATACGCGTTTGTTATCCCGCTAATACGCATTTGTATCCCGTTAATATACCCGCTAATACACATTGTTGTGCCCCTCTAATACGCATTTGTATCCTGCTTTCATACCGCTAATATCGTTTGGTGCCCCGCTAATACGCATTTCTATATCCCGTTAATACGCGTTTGTGCCCCTCTAATACGCGTTTGTATCCCGCTAATACACATTTGTATCCCGTTAATACGCATTTGTGCCCCTCTTATACGCGTTTGTGCCCCGCTAATACACATTTGTATCCGTTAATAATACGCGTTTGTGCCCCGCTAATACACATTTGTATCCCGCTAATACGCATTTGTGCCCCGCTAATACACATTTGTAACCCGTTGTAATCCGCGTTAATTTTGTGCCCCTCTAATACACATTTGTATCCCGTTAATACGCGTTTGCCCCGCTAACCATTTGTAAAATACGCGTTTTGCCCCGCTAATACGCATTTGTATACCGTTATTCGCGTTTGTGCCCCGCTAATACACATTTGTATCCCGTTGTATCCCGTTAATACGCGTTTGTGCCCCGCTAATACGCATTTCTATCCCGTTAATACGCGTTTGTGCCCCTCTAATACGCGTTTGTGCCCCGCTAATACACGTTTGTATCCCGCTAATACGCGTTTGTGCCCCGCTAATATGCGTTTGTGCCCCGCTAATACGCATTTCTATCCCGTTAATACGCGTTTGTGCCCCGCTAATACGCATTTCTATCCCGTTAATACGCGTTTGTGCCCCTCTAATACGCGTTTGTATCCCGCTAATACGCCTTTGTGCCCCGCTAATACACATTTGTATCCGTTAATACGCGTTTGTGCCCCGCTAATACACATTTGTATCCCGCTAATATGCATTTGTATCCCGTTAATACGCGTTTGTGCCCCTCTAATACGCGTTTGTATCCCGCTAATACGCGTGAATGCCCCGCTAATATGCATTTGTATCCCGTTAATACGCGTTTGTGCCCCGCTAATACCCATTTGTTCCGCAATACCATTTGTATCCCGCTAATACCCCCCGCTAATACACATTTGTATCCCGCTAATACGCGTTTGTGCCCCGCTAATACGCATTTGTATCCCGCTAATACGCGTTTGTGCCCCGCTAATACGCATTTGTATCCCGCTAATACGCGTGCCCCGCTATATGCCGTAATCCCGCTTATGCAATCCCGTTTAATACTTTTGTGCCCCTCTATACGCGTTTGTGCCCCGCTACGCTAATACACATTTGTATCCCGTTAATACGTGTTTGTGCCCCTCTAATATGCGTTTGTGCCCCTCTAATACGCATTTGTATCCCGCTATAACACATATCCCGTTAATACGTTTGTGCCCCTCTAATACGCAGTATTGTACGCGTTTGGTGCCCGCTAATAATACACATTTGTATCCCGTTATACGTGTTTGTTGCCCCTAATATGCGTTTGTGCCCCTCAATACGCATTTGTATCCCGCTAATACACATTTGTATCCCGTTAATATTTGTGCCCCTCTAATACGCGTTTTGTGCCCCGCTAATACACATTTGTATCCCGTTAATACGTGTTTGTGCCCCTCTAATATGCGTTTGTGCCCCTCTAATACGCATTTGTATCCCGCTAATACACATTTGTATCCCGTTAATACACGTTTGTGCCCCTCTAATACGGGTTTGTATCCCACTAATACGCGTTTGTGCCCCGCTAATACGCATTTGTGCCGCGCTAATACGCATTTGTATCCCGCTAATACACATTTGTATCCCGTTAATACGCGTTTGTGCCGCGCTAATACGCATTTGTATCCCGCTAATACGCATTTGTATCCCGTTAATACGCGTTTGTATCCCGCTAATACGCGTTTGTATCCCGCTAATACGCGTTTGTGCCCCTCTAATACGCGTTTGTGCCCCGCTAATACCCGTTTGGTGCCCCCTAAACGCATTTGTATCCCGCTAATACACATTTGTATCCCGTTAATACGCGTTTGTATCTTGCTAATAGCGTTTGTATCCCACTAATACGCGTTTGTGCCCCTCTAATACGCGTTTGTATCCCGCTAATACGCATTTGTATCCCGTTAATACGCGTTTGTGCCCCGCTAATACACATTTGTATCCCGTTAATACGCATTTGTGCCGCGCTAATACGCATTTGTATCCCGCTAATACACATTTGTATCCCGTTAATACGCGTTTGTGCCGCGCTAATACGCATTTGTATCCCGCTAATACGCATTTGTATCCCGATAATACGCATTTGTATCCCGTTAATACGCATTTGTATCCCGTTAATACGCGTTTGTATCCTGCTAATACGCGTTTGTATCCCGCTAATACGCGTTTATGCCCCTCTAATACGCGTTTTTGCCCCGCGAATACCCGTTTGTGCCCCGCTAATACGCATTTGTATCCCGCTAATAACATTTGTATCCCGTTAATACGCGTTGTATCTGCTAATACGCGTCTGTCCCACTAATAGCGTTTGTGCCCCTAATACGCGTTGTTATCCCGCTAATACGCATTTGTATCCCGTTAATACGCGTTTGGGCCCCGCTAATAACATTTGTATCCCGTTAATACACATTTGTGCCCCTCTATACGCCCTCTAATACACATTTCTATCCCGCTAATACGCGTTTGTGCCCCGCTAAATACGCATTTCTATCCCTTTAATACGCGTTTGTGCCCCTCTAATATACGCGTTTGTATCCCCCTAATACACATTTGTATCCCGTTAATACGCATTTGTGCCCCTCTATAACGCGTTTGTGCCCGCTAACATTTGTACCGTTAATACGTTTGTGCCCCGCTAATACACATTTGTATCCCCGCTAATACGCATTTGTGCCCGCTAATACACATTTTATACCGTTAATAACGCGCTTGTGCCCCTCTATTTTGTATCCCGTTAAATACGCGTTTGTGCCCCTCTAATACACATTTGTTCCCGTTAAACGCGTTTGTGCCCCGCTAATCACATTTGTATCCCGTTAATATTTTGTGCCCCGCTAATACGCATTTGTATCCCGTTATTACGCGTTTGTGCCCCGCTAATACACATTTGTATCCCTTTAATACACATTTGTATCCCGTAATCCGCTTTGTGTGCCCCGCTATACGCATTTCTATCCCGTTAATATTTGTGCCCCTCTAATACCCGTTTGATCCCCTAATACGCGTTTGTGCCCCCCCGCTAATATGCGTTTTGTGCCCCGCTAATACGCATTTCTATCCCGTTTATTTGTTGCCCCGCTATCCATTTCTATCCCGTTAATACGCGTTTGTGCCCCTCTAATACGCGTTTGTATCCCGCTAATACGCCTTTGTGCCCCGCTAATACACATTTGTATCCGTTAATACGCGTTTGTGCCCCGCTAATACACATTTGTATCCCGCTAATATGCATTTGTATCCCGTTAATACGCGTTTGTGCCCCTCTAATACGCGTTTGTATCCCGCTAATACGCGTGAATGCCCCGCTAATATGCATTTGTATCCCGTTAATACGCGTTTGTCCCCGCTAATACCCATTTGTATCCCGCTAACACATCGCGTATCCCGAATACGCCGCGTTTGTAATACGCCCCCGCTAATACGCATTTGTATCCCGCTAATACGCGTGAATACGCCCCGCTAATATGCATTTGTATCCCGTTAATACGCGTTTGTGCCCCGCTAATACCCATTTGTATCCCGCTAATACACATTTGTATCCCGCTAATACGCGTTTGTGCCCCGCTAATACACATTTGTATCCCGCTAATACGCGTTTGTGCCCCGCTAATACCCATTTGTATCCCGCTAATACACATTTGTATCCCGCTAATACGCGTTTGTGCCCCGCTAATACGCATTTCTATCCCGTTAATACGCGTTTGTATCCCGCTAATACACATTTGTATCCCGCTAATACGCGTTTGTGCCCCGCTAATACGCATTTCTATCCCGTTTAATACGCGTTGTGTATCCGTTGTATCCCGCTATACCGTTGTGTTCGCTTTTGTGCCCCGCTAATACCCATTTGTATCCCGCTAATAGCGTTTGTGCCCCGCTAATACCCATTGTATCCCGTAATACGCGTTTGTGCCCCTCTAATACACATTTGTATCCTTAATACGCGTTTGTGCCCCCGCTAATACACGTTTGTATACCGTTAATTTTGTATCCCGCTTAATACCATTTGTATCCCGTTATACTTTTGTGCCCCGCAATACGCATTTGTATCCCGTTAATACCCGTTTGTATCCCGTTAATACGTGTTTGTAAGATACTTGACATAAAAGAGGTCTTCTGAATGTGCCGTCAGGTTTTGAACTTGCTCATAGTTCAGCAGACATTTGAAGCAAAGTGTGCTGATATTTTATTATTAAGTTGATTGATGAGTGACTGGCGTGTTTGGAGGAAAGAACGGCTGAAAAACAAACATACTCATTCCTGGACTTTGTTCATTTAATATCTCAGACCGGCTGATTTTAAAAATCCTTTTAGCATTGAATGTAGTGTTGTGTCGTATTTGATAAACTTTTGCGTATTTGTAGATGATCTACTTGAAATCTACTAAATTGTAACATGAATAATTAGTGTTGAGGAGCAGAGCAAGGAGACTTCAGTAATAGAGCACGTTACAAACAGAAATGCACAAGTGTGAAAAAAAAAATAATGAAGCTTTAGGAAAATATAAATTGAAATAGCAGTAAAAGCAAATAATGACAAAAGGATTAAAAATAAAAAATGGATAAGAGATCAAATATGAGCTCTTTCAAAGTATATTTTAAACGTAATCTCAGAAGTAGGGAAGCTGTCAATGTTTCATAGTAGAAAACAATCTAAAGAGTAGAAATAAGGAAAGAACTATAAATAGATATCTAAGCATCTGCAGCTTAAAGCTGCTGCTCTGTTTCTGAGTCGTCTGGTTCTTTCCCAGTTCCAGTTGAAATTGTGCCTCCAGATGAACTGGGTGTGTTTGTGTTCCAGTACACGGTGACCGAGCCCAGGAAACAGGCCTACGCCGAGTTCTACAAGCATTACGACTCCACCAAAGAGTTCAACGCCATGAGAGAAGCTGGCATCTTCGAGAGCGTGCGGCCCTCCGGGGAGTAAAGTGAGTCCTTCAACTGACCTTCAGCTTCCAGGATCGTCGTATAAAACCCTAAACCTGAACTAAATTCAAATGTAGCGCTGAAACTCAACAGCTCACCTGGAAACAGCTGGATTTCTGTCTAACGGGTTCTTGTTTCACGTCCTCCAGCTCTGCTGTCCTGATCTTCATTCCTGGTCCACAGATGGTTCCTTCTGACCCACGTTGATGTTCCCTGATCACATGTGAACATCACTATGCTGTTTTGTTCTTCTAAATAAAATATTCTATTCATGTGATCCCTTCAGTCTCTGATGCGTTTGTTCACGCTCAGGGTTTTTGGTTGAACGATGACGCTAATATAACGAGTAAACGTCTGAACGATCCGCCTCTGTGGCTCCTACGGAACCTACCGGTCCACTTTAAACCGTCCTCAGATGAACAGCTGGATCACTACAAGGACAAGACACCAGAACAGAAACTGAGCGGTGCTGCGCAGTCCGGTACATCAGAGAAACTCCACGAACGCAGCAGGGCAGCTCGTCAGATCCAGGCTCATCAGATCCAGGCTCGTCAGATCCAGGCTCGTGAGATCCAGACTAGTCAGATCAGACTCATCAGATCCAGGCTCGTCAGATCCAGACTCGTCAGATCCAGACTAGTCAGATCCAGACTCGTCAGATCCAGGCTCGTCAGATCCAGGCTCGTCAGATCCAGACTAGTCAGATCCAGGCTCGTGAGATCCAGACTAGTCAGATCCAGGCTCGTCAGATCCAGACTAGTCAGATCCAGGCTCGTCAGATCCAGACTAGTCAGATCCAGGCTCATCAGATGCAGACTAGTCAGATCCAGGCTCGTGAGATCCAGACTAGTCAGATCCAGGCTCGTGAGATCCAGGCTCGTGAGATCCAGCTCAGTCAGGCAGATCCAGGCTCGATCAGATCCGGCTCGTCAGATCCAGGTCGAGATCCAGATCTCGTCAGATCCAGGCTCGTCAGATCCAGACTAGTCAGATCCAGGCTCGTCAGATCCAGACTCGTCAGATCAGACTCGTCAAATCCAGACTCGTCAGATCCAGGCTCGTCAGATCCAGGCTCATGAGATCCAGGCTCGTCAGATCCAGGCTCGTCAGATCCAGGCTCGGTCAGATCAGACTCGTCAGACCCAGGCTCGTCAGATCCAGACTCGTCAGACCCAGGCGTGTCAGATCAGACTCGTCAGATCCAGGCTCGTCAGATCAGACTCGTCAGACCCAGGCTCGTCAGATCCAGACTAGTCAGATCCAGGCTCGTCAGATCCAGCTCGTGAGATCCAGGCTCGTGAGATCCAGGCTCGTCAGATCCAGACTCGTCAGATCCAGGCTCGTCAGATCCAGGCTCATCAGATCCAGACTAGTCAGATCCAGGCTCGTCAGATCCAGGCTCGTCAGATCCAGGCTAGTCAGATCCAGGCTCGTCAGATCCAGGCGTGTCAGATCCAGACTCGTCAGATCCAGACTCGTCAGATCCAGACTAGTCAGATCCAGGCTCGTGAGATCCAGGCTCGTCAGATCCAGGCTCGTGAGATCCAGGCTCATCAGATCCGGCGTGTCAGATCCAGGCATGTCAGATCCAGACTAGTCAGATCCAGACTAGTCAGATCCAGGCTCGTCAGATCCAGGCTCGTCAGATCAGACTCGTCAGATCCAGGCTCGTCAGATCAGACTTGTGAGATCCAGACTAGTCAGATCCAGGCTCGTGAGATCCAGGCTCATCAGATCCAGGCTCGTGAGATCCAGGCTCGTCAGATCAGACTCGTCAGATCCAGGCTCGTCAGATCCAGGCTCGTCAGATCCAGGCTCGTCAGATCCAGGCTCGTCAGATCCAGGCTCGTCAGACCCAGGCTCATCAGATCCAGATCCAGGCTCGTGAGATCCAGGCGTGTCAGATCCAGGCTCGTCAGATCCAGGCTCATCAGATCAGACTAGTCAGATCCAGGCTCGTCAGATCCAGGCTCGTCAGATCCAGGCTCGTCAGATCAGACTCGTCAGATCCAGGCTCGTCAGATCCAGGCTCGTCAGATCCAGGCTCATCAGATCCAGACTAGTCAGATCAGACTCATCAGATCCAGGCTCGTCAGATCCAGGCTAGTCAGATCAGACTCATCAGATCCAGGCTCGTCAGATCCAGACTCGTCAGATCCAGGCTCATCAGATCCAGACTCGTCAGATCCAGACTCGTCAGATCCAGACTAGTCAGATCCAGACTCGTCAGATCCAGACTCGTCAGATCCAGACTAGTCAGATCCATGCTCGTCAGATCCAGGCTTGTCAGATAAGACTCGTCAGATCCAGACTCGTCAGATCCAGGCTCGTCAGATCCAGGCTCATTGGTCCATCTGTGTCTTCAGGATAATTAGTCAATTTTTTTGCCAGAGATCTTCAGAGACGCCGCAACGGGGTAGGCATACTAGGCAACTGCCTAGGGCCCCGAGCTGGAAGTGGGCCCCAGGACACCGCTGACATTGGTTCTTTTGTCAATGACAAAATGACTGAACTGCTTTAGACACTGCAACGACAGTATGTTGGAAACCCCCCTACATAGGGCCCCCACTAGCTGTCACTGCCTAGTGTGTTAAGGGACCCCCGAGACACAGCTGATATCGATCCACATCAATGACACAACCTGAAACCTCCAAAGACACTGCAGTGAGATATTTGGAACCCCCCTAATGGGGCCCCGACTGCTTTCTTCAGTACTTCAAACTCAAAATGAAGAAAGTTTATCCGTCAGGATACGCAAAAAGAAAAAAAAAAGCAAAAAAATGAAGGAAAAAGAGAACAGGAAAGTGCTAAATTCAAACGTGTATAATCTGACATTTTTTTAAAAAAAAGTTATGACGCCACTTTGTCCCAGTCTAGTCTCACGAAGCACAACTGCACATGACATGTTTACTGCTTATTTAAACAGTAATTAACAGTAAGCTAACCACTAGTTTATTTAAACAGTAATTAACAGTTAGCTAACCACTAGTTTATTTAAACAGTAATTAACTGTAAGCTAACCACTAGTTTATTTGAACAGTAGTTAACTGTAAGCTAACCACTAGTTTATTTAAACAGTAATTAACAGTAAGCTAACCAGTAACTAATTTGTATTTGGAAGAGGGCGATATATGTCTTCTTGAATTTTTCTGCATGTCATGTGATATTTTTTTTTTTCCTGATTGTGTTTTTGTCAAACTTTGCACGTTTCAGTTGTTTGTTATGTTATATTGCATTTTAAGTTTTCTTACATCACTGTGCACCTCTTGTTATTTAAAATAAAAGATTTCTGGATTGAATGATCTTTTTGGTGTTGGTGGACCGGTAGGGCCCCCCCCACGCTCACTCCGGCCCGGGGCCCCCCAGGTGACTGGAAACGCACCTGGATGGCTTCACATTACAAGGAATTTGCTTTAACATGGTGGATATAAACATTTCTGAGCTGCAACAATCTTCATACTTTACAACTGTTAAAGTGGCAGAAGTAAAGGTTAAATAAAGGCAGCGCTGACCCAGACGGCTCCAGTGTCACATGACCAACACCTGCAGCAGCTGTGAACCTCGAACCGTAAACCAGGTGACACCTTGCCCTTGACCCAGACCGCTGAGGTCGACCGGGACCGCTGAGGTCGACCGGGACCGGCCCCCCGCACCTACATCCGTGTACCGGGCGCCCCCTGCCGCCGCCGCGCGGCACCGCAGCCTTTGTTCGCGCCGCCTTCCTGCCGCTCCTCCCCGCACTTCCTGGTTCCGCAGGTGGACGTCAAAGCCGCAGCTGCTCTGTCAAACAAGTCCGAAGTTGTCCGGACCCGGGAGGGCAGGGCTCATACCTGAACCACGAGGACACCGCCGCCGGGTGAAGCCCGTTCCCGGTCTGAACCGCCTCCGTCCGCGATGATTGACGTGCGCCGTGTTTTTGGCGGCGACCAAGCGGCGGCGTCGGTAACGTCAGCCGGACCGGGACGCTGCTGCTGCTGCTGTTAGCTTCCGGAGCTACCAGACGGTGGTCCGCCTCTGTTGGAAACCAGCACCGAGAGCCCAGACCTGCTCCGACCCGGTTCGACCTCGGGCCCGGTTGGGGGGGAGCCTGAAGGGGCCGCAGCATGGAGAGCACCGAGAAGGTGAAGCTGAGGAACCGCCCCCGCAGGTAGAGCAGGAACATCACTCACCTCTTTCATCTCTTCTCTATCTGTCCAACATCAGCCTGGCGGGAAGGAGAAGTTCAGAGACGAGCGGAACAAATACGGGCTCGGAACTTCAAAGCAAGTCAGATAACTTTAACTTCAAATAATGTTTTAAAGTCAGTTTATATCACGACTTCTCATGGAAGTTTAAAGTTACTGGGAAACAGTTTCTGCTGGAACTGGACCACTTCTGACCTTAACTGGACCAGTTCTGACCTTAACTGGACCAGTTCTGACCTTTACTGGCTTTACTGGACCAGTTCTGACCTTTACTGGACACTTTACTGGACCAGTTCTGACCTTTACCTTTACTGGACCAGTTCTGACCTTTTCCTTTACTGGACCAGTTCTGACCTTTACTGGACCAGTCCTGTCCTTTACTGGACCAGTTCTGTCCTTTACTGGACCAGTTCTGTCCTTTACTGGACCAGTCCTGTCCTTTACTGGACCAGTTCTGTCCTTTATTGGACCAGTTCTGTCCTTTACTGGACCAGTTCTGACCTTTACTGGACCAGTTCTGACCTTTACTGGCTTTACTGGACCAGTTCTGACCTTTACTGGACCAGTCCTGTCCTTTACTGGACCAGTTCTGTCCTTTATTGGACCAGTTCTGTCCTTTACTGGACCAGTACCTTGGACCAGTTTATGACCTTTACTGGACCAGTTCTGGACCAGTTATGTACTTTACTGGACCAGTTCTGACCTTTACTGGACCAGTTCTGACCTTTACTGGACCAGTTCTGTCCTTTACTGGACCAGTTCTGTCCTTTACTGGACCAGTTCTGACCTTTACTGGACGAGTTCTGTCCTTTACTGGCTTTACTGGACCAGTTCTGTCCTTTAATGGACCAGTTCTGTCCTTTACTGGACCAGTTCTGACCTTTACTGGCTTTACTGGACCAGTTCTGTCCTTTACTGGACCAGTTCTGTCCTTTACTGGACCAGTTCTGACCTTTACTGGACCAGTTCTGTCCTTTACTGGACCAGTTCTGACCTTTACTGGCTTTACTGGACCAGTTCTGTCCTTTACTGGACCAGTTCTGACCTTTACTGGACCAGTTCTGACCTTTTACTGGCTTTACTGGACCAGTTATGTTCTTTACTGGACCAGTTCTGACCTTTACTGGCTTTACTGGACCAGTTCTGACCTTTACTGGACCAGTTCTGACCTTTACTGGCTTTACTGGACCAGTTCTGACCTTTACTGGACCAGTTCTGACCTTTACTTTACTGGCTTTACGGACCATTCTGACCTTTACTGACCAGTTCTGACCTTTAACTGGACTGGACCCAGTTTCTGACCTTTACTGGACCAGTTCTGACCTTTACTGGCTTTACTGGACCAGTTCTGACCTTTACTGGACCAGTTCTGACCTTTACTGGCTTTACTGGACCAGTTCTGACCTTTACTGGACCTTTACTGGACCAGTTCTGACCTTTACTGGCTTTACTGGACCAGTTTCTGGACCTTTTACTGGACCAGTTCTGACCTTTACTGGACCAGTTCTGACCTTTACTGGCTTTACTGGACCAGTTCTGACCTTTACTGGACCTTTACTCGTGCGAGACAACTCGAGCTCCCCCCCCCTTTTCCTTGCAAAAAATCTGTGAGCTCCTGAGATCTATACAGAAGAATCTTTCTGGCTAACAGTGCCATACTCATTTTGCACTTCAGTATGTTGTGTGCTGCTGTTACTGAGTAAATATAATATTTCTATTAGTGTTCAAAAAGTTTTTTTTTGAAAATGTCCAATTGGTTAGAGCAGATATTTGTTCTTCTTTATTTTCCTGTGTGATATTACTGACTGGAGATCAGTAAGCTTTATTTTTTCTATATCTGTATATTTTATTTATTTATTTATACACTGTCTTGTCAATCTCAGACAGTGTTTAAGAAGTGCAGTCCACATGTTTACATAAATGTTACACATGTTTCATGAAACGTGAAAAGTTAGATGTTGAAGAGGTAAAGCCACAGATTTGTTTGCTTTATTGTTGTAATCTGCACCTTAAATAAATCTGATATTGTTTATTATGACAGTGTTTGAAAAATACATGAGAAGAGGACCTTAAAAATAATCGCATATTAAATCGCAATATTGAGGAAAAAAAAAATCGCAATTAGATTATTTTCCAAAATCGTTCAGCCCTAGTTCAGACCTGGTTTCTGGACTCACCGTGCGTGTCCCAGCCATTTTGTTTGGGCGTCTCCTGGAGGACGTCTCAGCTCTCAGCTGGTCAACGTTCTCCGTCGTTGACAGATTCTGATATTTTAAACCGTCTGATGTCTGAGATCAACATCTGTCCAGCTTTAATTATTTCTTTACTCATTAGTATTATTTATTTATTACATAATAAATCACTCATTAGTACTCGCTGCCAAGCTGATCAGTACCTGATACTGATTCAGTACAGATGTTGAGGTTATGAGCTGTTCACCTCAACATCTGGATGAAGGCTTCAGGCTCAAGTTCAACATTTCTGTCCAGATGAAATAAAAATCTCTAAGAGACGAGAAGAAACCAAAAAAAGAAATGAGATAATAAACTGTTACAATAATGATGATAATGATGCACCAGCATTCAAATTCCTAAAGAAATATAATCTACTAAAATAAAGTTAAATAAAATGCAACAAGTCAAACTGAGCAAACACAGAAACTAAAGTCCGTCATGCGATGGTGTAATTTAATGATCGCTGATCCACAAACTGTCAATATCAGGATCAATATCTGTAGTTTCTGTTCATCTTCTGCAGCTTTTCTGTTCTTTTATTTATTTATTTCAAGCAGATGTTCAGAAGTTTGACATTTACTGGGTTTTTAATTGGAGGATTTTATTTCTTTTTTTAATTTTTATTTTTTTATTATTTTTTATTATATTATTTAATTTTGATTTTTTTATTTTATTTTATTATTTGATTTTTTTATTTTTTATTTTATTATTTTTTTTTATTTTTTTATTATTATTTATTTTATTTATTATTTTATTTTATTTTATTTATTTTTATTTTATTTTATTTTATTTTTTCTTTATTTTTTTTTTTTCTTTATTATTTTATTATTTTATTTTTTAATTTTATTTGTTTTAATTTAATTTATTTTTTTTTTACCTTTTCTTATTTTTGTTAATTTTTTTTTCTTTTTAATTTATTGTTTTTTTTTTTATTTAATTTTATTTTCATTAGGGCTGTCTCTGCTTCATGGATGCTCCTTCACTCTTTCATCTTTCCATCGTCTGAACCTGAAACCGTCTGAAACTAAAACCTGTTTCAGAGCTTCTTCCTGGTTCTGGACCAAGTCCTCCTGAAGGCGTCTCTGGTGTCTCTGTGTGACAGCAGGACGTCCTTGTCTCTCCAGCTGTCAGGATGATGATGATGATGAGCTGCTGTCTAATGTCAGCTCAGTCAGGACCAGTCTGGACCAGTCAGGACCAGTCAGGACCAGTTATGACCAGTTATGACCAGTTATGACCAGTCATGACCAGTTAGTGACCAGTCATGACCAGTCGGACCAGTTAGAACCAGTTTGGACCAGTAAGGACCAGTAAGGACCAGTCAGGACCAGTTATGACCAGTTATGACCAGTCAGGACCAGTCAGGACCAGTTATGACCAGTCAGGACCAGTTATGACCAGTCTGGACCAGTTATGACTAGTCAGGACTAGTCAGGACCAGTCTGGACCAGTCAAGACCAGTCAGGACCAGTTATGACCAGTCAGGACCAGTTATGACCAGTCAGGACCAGTCAGGACCAGTTAGAACCAGTCTGGACCAGTCAGGACCAGTTATGACAGTCAGGACCAGTCAGGACCAGTTAGAACCAGTCTGGACCAGTCATGAGCGTTTCCTCATCCAGATCAGTTGTTTTATCTATAGTTGAAGCTGAAGGTCACGTCTGTCAGGACCAGTCAGGACCAGTTATGACCAGTCTGGACCAGTCAGGACCAGTCAGGACCAGTTATGACCAGTCTGGACCAGTTATGACCAGTCAGGACCAGTCTGGACCAGTTATGACCAGTCAGGACCAGTTATGACCAGTCAGGCCAAGTTATGACCAGTCAGGACCAGTCTGGACCAGTTATGACCAGTCAGGACCAGTTATGACCAGTCAGGACCAGTTAGGACCAGTTATGACCAGTCTGACCAGTTATGACCAGTCTGGACCAGTTATGACCAGTCAGGACCAGTTATGACCAGTCAGGACCAGTTAGAACCAGTTTGGACCAGTCAGGAGCGTTTGTCAGCAGCTCTGTTCAGTCTGGATTTAAATATTTATTTGACTGTTTGTGGTTTTGATGAAAGTTTACTTAGTTTGGTTTTCTGTTCAGACGCTAATATTTAGACGTATTTAACAAAACAAATGAAGTATTGATTGATTGATTGATTGATTGATTGATTGATTGGTTGGTTGTAATATTAGAGGAGAAGAGTTCACAGGTTTGGCTAAATTAGTTCTGGTTGTTAGTTTGGTTCATGATTGAAGCAGTTTTGGTCCCTGATGATGTAAATGATGATAAATTAAGCTGGTGGATCAGACAGCTCTGCTCGTTCTGGTTCTGGTTCTGGTTCTGGTTCTGGTTCTGGTTCTGGTTCTGGTTCTGGTTCTGGTTCTGGTTCTGGTTCTGGGTCTGGTTCTGGTTCTGGTTCTGGTTCTGGAGGCTTCTACTTTGGCCCAGAGGAGGTTTTTATTTCTTTCTTCAGGAGACCAACTGAGAAACAATGTGTGTTTTTAAACCACTGAGAGTTTTAGAGGTTCACGTTGCTTTAACGTATCATCAGTAGCTGTATAAGAATAAATCAGAGATGATGACCATAAATAATATATAAAATATAAAATATAAACACACCTGTGAACGTTCATCATCCCTGAATTCAGATGCACCTCTTCTGTTTGTTTGGAAAAATAGTTTTTCATCCATCGATCGCGTCTTTAATATTTATTGTCTCTGCGTTGTGTTCAATCTGACAGCTTTGTTGTTGTTTTTGTTTTTTATACAGTAGAAAACAAATAAAAACTATAAATGAGTTTATCTTCTGAACTGTCTCCGACGTCCTCGACTGGATCTGACATCATCATCATCGTCGTTTCTAGTCGTCCATGTTGTGAAATTAAACTTTATTTATATGTATATTTGCAGCTGACGTGTCTATTTTGTGCAGTTTGTCAGTTTTGACACTTGTGTGGAAACCTGACTGGTTGCTAAGCAACGTGTCAATAATATCACGTTGTTGGAGCGTCTTCAGGTAGATCTCTGATCATCCGTCTCAGGTGAAGCCGTTGATGTTGTTGGGTTTTTGTTCAGTCGGTGGTCCGATGACCCGTTGAAACCTAAATGAGACGTTTCCTCCAGCCTTCCTGCAGCTCACGTCTATTTTTATCTGCAACAAAGATATTTTTGTCTCTTCGATCAAATATCGAGAGGCTTTTATTTTTTTCTGCATTTTCAGAAGCTTATTCGCCCAAAAGGACGCTGAAAGTTGGATTTCTGGAGAAGGACTCGTTAGAAATGAGACCTGAAACGTTCTTTCATCCTATTTTCATTTGTTCATTTTATTTGAAGAGCTGGAAATGGAGAAATGTTTAATTCCATTTACAGCCGGTTTATCAGTCTTGGTTTATGCTATAAACTCTGTTTAAAAGGTTACAGATTTAGGAATGAAATGAGAATTAAATTAATGTTTGCTGAAGTAATTAGTTCATTCAGCTGTTTTTAAATGACTGAACTTCAAACAGCAGCAACTTTCTTAATTAATTATTTTATTTAGACAATATTAAAGTAACTGTTTGTGGCTTGTCTGTGAAGAACTGCTGCTTTTCTGTATTTCTGTTTTTTTTTTTTGGGCTTCATTCTTTGACACGCTGACAGACTGAGATGGATTTAATTCATTCATTATTCCAGATGTTTTAAGTCTTAGTGAGGTAATTAGTGAAGCATCTCCTCGTTAACCACCGCCGTCTCTGTCCTGCAGAGGGATGAAGAAGCTGAGCGAGGACAGTCTCACCAAGCAGCCGGAGGAGGTCTTCGACGTCCTGGAGAAACTGGGGGAGGGGTGAGTCCCGACAGACCACGCCCACGACTGTCCTGTCCGTCACCACATCTCTGTTTCCGCCTCATTTATTCCTCTCACCCCCCCCCCCCCCTTCCCCCCCGCTGCCTGTCAACGTAAACATTGTCTCTTTACTTCCTGTTTCTCAACGCTCTTCCTGTTCTCAGCGGCTGATTGACGGGTTCATCAGCGCGAGTCACGGTTGACGCCAGTCGGCTTCTCTGACTCGTTTCCTCCTACCAGCCTGTCGTTAGCGACTCGCTCCAACTCGCTACCAGCCTGTCGTTAGCGACTCGCTCCAACTCGCTGCATTTAAAGGTTACGCTCTTACTTAGCCAGGAGTTTCTGCTGTTTCCAAGGTGACGACAGATCGAGAAGATGTTTAAAAGTGGCTGTTTCACGGTTTGGTCACAAATGATCTGCTGCGTTTAGAGCAGCGACGTTTTAACGTGACAGATGTTCAGAGCTGATAGCTGCTAGTTCCTCATGCAGACGAGGCTGAGCGGAAAAAAACGTCCGATTAAAAAACCGAGTCCCATAAAAACAAAAACCGAGTCCATAAAACAAAAAAAAACAAAAAAAAAAACAAACCGATTGTAAAAAAAAAAAACAAAAACTGAGTCCCATAAAAACAAAAAAATAAAACCGAGTCCCATAAAAAAAAAAACCGAGTCCCCATTGAAAGACTGAGTCCGATTAAAAAAAACCGAGTCCCCTAAAAAACAAAACTTGAGTCCCATGGAAAAAACAAACCGAAGACCCACAAAAAACTGGCCCCCCGGCAAAAAGAAAAAAAAAAAAAAAAATGCCACACCAGCAACCTTGTACCCTTAAACAATTATACCAACCCCCCTTTCGCCATCCCCCCAACCTAGTAAACTGAAAAAAAAAAAAAAAAACAAAGCCATACCCAATCATCCTATCCCCTTTTTATTCCACTTCTCTCACTAAATACCAACTCACCCCACAACCTAACCAACCCAGTACCCCCCGTCCAACCTAACTCTCCCAAACCTACAGCCTGAAAAAGAAACAAAACAAAAACCACCTCGCTCTCAGCGGAAAGAAAAAACACATAAAAAACTTCGGAATCCCCAGGAAAAGAAAAAACAAAAAAACCGCACCTATCCCAATGTACAGGCAAAAGGAAAAAAACAAAAAACAGCAGGCAAAGAAAAAAAAAAAAAAAATGCCCATCATAGTAAAAGAGATAAAAAAAAAAAAAAAACCGAGGAACAGTAAAAAAAACAAATAAACCGAGTCCCATAAAACAACAAAACGAAGTCCCATTAAAAACTACAACAAACCGAGTCCCATAAAAAAACCACACAACTGAAAGTCCATGAACAAACCAAACTGCAGTACATTAAAAACAAAACCGTCAAAGTCCCATAAAAACCAAAAAACCGGCAAGGAAAAAGAAAAAAACCACAATCAAACCAAAAAAAGACCCCCGCACACCAGCAAGCAACCAAGCAAAAAAAACAAAAAAAGAATCCCTTCCCACACACACCCCGCTACCTCTCAGGAAAAATGAACAAAAAAAAAAAAGTTTAGCGAAAAACAGACCAACGAAAAACAAAAAAATCCGCGATCTTGCCCTCCCTTCACCACAAGTAAAATAACAAAACAAAAAAAAAAGAATCAGTACACAGGAAAAAAAAAAAAAAAAGCCCCCAGTAAAAGCGAAAAAAAAAAAAAAGCTCTCAGTCACATACAAAAAAAAAAAAGCCGGAAAATGAAAAAACAAAAAAATCTCTGGTCCATAAAAAACAAAAAATGAGTCCATGAAAACCACAAAAAACAAAAAACTGAGTCCCATAAAACAAAAACGAAGTCCCATAAAAAACAAAAACGAGTCCCATAAAAACAAAAAACGAAAAGTCCATAAAACAAAAACCGAGTCCCATAAAAAAAAAAAATAAAGCCCACAAAGGGCCATAAAAGAAAACGCGCCCCATGAAAAAACAAAAAACGAGACCGAACCCACGGAAAAAAAAAACAAAACCGTCCCTCCCAGATCCTTGAGTACCAACCACCCCCGGACCCCACAAAAATAAAAAACAAAAAAAAGAAAAAAAGAAAAAAAAAAAAAAAATCCAGTACCCATAAAAACCACCAAACGAAAAACAAAAAAAAAACCCTCCGGGAACAACACAACACAACAAGACACAAAATAAAAAGCCCCCATAAAATCCACCGCATTCCCATAAAAAGAAAAAAAAAAAGCACGCCCAGGATACCATAAAAAAATCACCTAACCGAAGGTAAGAGACAAAAAAAACAAAAAGACAGAGTCTAAAAAAAAACAAAAAACAGTCCATTTAAAAACAAAAAAGATCATAAAAAAACCAAACAAAAACTGAGTCCCAAAAAACAAAAACCGGTCCATATAATAAAACAAAACCGAGTCCCATTAAAAAAAAAATAAAACCGAGTCCATAAAAAAAAAAACCGAGTCCCATAAAAAACCGAAACCGGTCCCATAAAAACAAAACCGAGTCCCATAAAAAAACAAAAAAAAGCGGGAACATTAAAAAAAAAAACCCCAGTCCCATAAAAACAAAAACCGAGTCCCATACCAAAAACAAAAAAAACCGAGTCCCATTTAACAAACCAAAAACCGAGTCCCATAAAAAAAACAAAAACCGAGTCCCATAAAAACAAAAACAGTCCCATAAAAACAAAAACCGAGTCCCATAAAAAAAAAAACGAGTCCCATTAAAAACAAAAAACACCCACAAAAAAAAAAAAAAAAAAGCAAAATTAATAAAAACAAAAAACCGAGAGTCCCATAAAATATCCCAAAAAAAAAAAAAAAAACAAGTCCCATAAAAAACAAAAAAACTGACCCCCAAAAAAAAAAAAAAAATGGAGTCCCATAAAAAAAAAAAAAGGGTCAAAAAACATAAAAAACAAAAAACAGTCCCATAAAAACAAAAACGAGTCCCATAAAAAAACAAAAACCGAGGTCCATAAAAACAAAAACCGAGTCAATTAAAAACAAAAAACCGAAGTCCCATAAAAACAAAACAGAGCATATAAAAACAAAAAACCGAGAAATCCCATAAAAACAAAAAAAAACACAAAAAAAAAAAAACAAAAAAAAAAAAAAAAAAAAACAAAAAAAAAAAGCCAAAAAAACAAAAACCGAGTCCCATTAAAAAACAAAAACCGAGTCCCATAAAAACAAAAAAACCGAGTCCCATTGAAAGACTGAGTCCGCTTAAAAAAACCGAGTCCCATTGAAAGACTGACATAAAAAAAACCGTCCACATCAAAAAAAAAAACCGGGGTCCCTTAAAAAACAAGTACATAAAACAAAAAAGAGTCCCAAAAAAAAAAAAAAAACCGAGTCCCAAAAAACAAAAAAAATGCGTCCCATTAAAAAACAAAAAAACGAGTCCCATAAAAAACACCGAAAACAAAAACCGGTCCCATAAAAAAAAACCGAGAGTCCCATTAAAAACAAAAACGAGTTCCCAAAAAAAAACAAAAACCGAGTCCCATAAAAACAAAAACCGAGTCCCATAAAAAAAAAAACGAGTCCCAAAAACCCGAGTCCCATTGAAAGACTGAGTCCGCTTAAAAAAACCGAGTCCCATTGAAAGACTGAGTCCGATTAAAAAAAACCGAGTCCCATAAAAACAAAAACAACCCATTAAAAAACAAAAACGCGAGTCCCATTAAAAAACAAAAACCGAGTCCCATAAAAAAAACAAAAACCGAGTCCCATTAAAAAACAAAAACCGAGTCCCAAAAAAACAAAAACCGAGTCCCAAAAAAACAAAAACCGAGTCCCATTAAAAACAAAAACCGAGTCCCATAAAAACAAAAACCGAGTCCCATAAAAACAAAAACCGAGTCCCATAAAAAAAAAAACCGAGTCCCATAAAAACAAAAACCGAGTCCAGAGTCCCAAAAAAAAAAAAAACGAGTCCAAAAAAAAAAAAACGGAGACCCAAAACAAAAAAAAAAAAAAAGGAGTCCCATTAAAAAAACAAAAGAAGTCCCATTAAAAAACAAAAACGGGAAAGCGCCATTAAAAAAACATTAAAAACCGAGTCCCATTAAAAAAAAAAAAAAAAAAAAAACCGAGCCCATAAAAACAAAACCAAAACAAAAACCGAGTCCCATAAAAACAAAAAGGAGTCCCATTAAAAAACAAAAACGGAGTCCCATTAAAAAACAAAAACGGAGTCCCATTAAAAAACAAAAACAAAGTCCCATTAAAAACAAAAACGAGCCCATTTAGTCCCATTAAAAAACAAAAACCGAGTCCCATTAAAAAAAAAACAAAAGCCGGGAGAGTCATAAACAAAACAAAAACGGAGTCCCGTAAAAACAAAAACGGAGTCCCATTAAAAAACAAAAACGGGAAGTAAATTAAAAAACAAAAGGAGAAAAAGTAAAAAAACAAAAAAACGGTCCCATAAAAAAACACAAAAAACCGAGTCCCATTAAAAAAAAACAAAAGCCGAGTCCCATAAACAAAACAAAAGCGGAGTCCCGTAAAAACAAAAACCGAGTCCCGTAAAAACAAAAACCGAGTCCCGTTAAAAAACAAAACAATTAAAAAAAAACCGAGTCCCGTAAAAACAAAAACGGAGTCCCATAAAAAAAAAACGGAGTCCCATAAAAACAAAAACCGAGTCCCATTAAAAAACAAAAACCGAGTCCCATAAAAACAAAAACCGAGTCCCATAAAAACAAATAAAAAAAACAAAAACCGATTATTAGATGACAGCATCTCATCATAATCTGTTTTTAAATCTGGTAACAGGAAGGTGAACAGACAGCTGTTCTACAGATGATTGTACATTAACTGACGTATTGATCTGATCAGGAAGTTCTGGGTCCAGATACCAGAAGAGCCTGAAGCGTCCTGATGAACCTCTCTGTTCCTGCTGTAGGTCCTACGGTTGCGTCTTCAAGGCCAATTATAAAGAAACTGGGGAGATTGTAGCCATTAAACAAGTTCCTGTGGAGTCTGATCTTCAAGAGATCATCAAGGAGATATCAATCATGCAACAGTGTAACAGGTACGTGTGAGCCATCAATGTTTTTTATTTTATTTTATTTTATTTTATTTTATTTTATTTGCTGGTGTGCTCCTGCTCTTCTTTTCTCAAATGAATAATCTCTGTTAAGTTGTTGATGTTAAACAACGCTCTTATTAGAGATGTCTCCCACACAACGTTATTAAAATAGTTTAAACGTTAGGACTGCAGAGGTAGCTTTAGTACCGTCACAAGCTCACCTGAGGTTTCCACTTTATACGGTGTTAAACCCCGATGTGACGGAAGAAAGTCACATGACCTCTTGAATGTAGGTACTGTCGCTGGTTAGCGGTTTAATCAGCCTCTGGAAAAAGAAAAAGCTTTTTGTTTTTAAAAGAGAGGAACAGTGTGAATCTACAGTGATCCCTCGCCAATTTGCGCTTTAAGTTCCGTGGTTTTAGTTTTTCGCGGATTTTTCAGAAATATGTAATATAATAAAAAAAAAAATCAAGAAAAAATCGTGGAAACATCGCAGGATGTTGTGGGCGTTCTCTCACTGCGAAGAAATGTTGTGAGCCAGCCTGGCCCCTTTAAGAAGGTGGCCTTATGGGTAATGTAGTGCAGAATGAAAAGGGGACAAGTTCCTGCAGTACCAAAATAAAGTGCTTGTTCCATGCAGAGAAAACCGGACTGTTTCTTTTGTTGTTGTTAGCAGTGCTGGGTGATATGGAAAAAATCATATATCACGATATGGACTATTTATTCACGTAACGATATATATCACGATTTACATAAAGTATGTTTTCAGTTATTCTGAAAGTTTGAACAAAAATTTCAGCGTACTTTTCAACTTTATTTTGAAAGGACATTAGTGAACTGTCACAAAAAACATTTTAGTGCAGAAAAAAACAGGAGGTACAGAGGTACAGTAGCTTCACATTTTTTTTAAAGTGCAACAAAGTTTCTGAGAGAAAAAACACATTTTTGCACTGAAGTTCAGCTATAAAAAATAAACACAAATTATTTTCACTTTCGAAATCTGTAACCTTGTAGGCAAAGTTTGCAAACAATATAAAGTGTCTAAAGTAAACATCAGGGTTAAGAGAACTCTGTTTAAGGCTTAACCATGAAAAAGTGCAAACAAAAAGGCTACTTTGTTAGAGTAGATTGATTCTATCAATTTATTGTTGCAGGTTATTAATTACATATTTGCGTAATAATTGATAAAATTAGGTTTTAGAAATGATAGAACGATAGAAGAGAATGGACGATACGCACTTTTATATTGTCCACGATATGTATCGTCATATTGCCCAGCACAGTTTTAGATGTTAGCCGTAATTAAGAGCCAAAATAGCACCAATACCAGCGGTTGTTTACTCGTTCAGAGACCAGAGGCTGTGAAGGAAACAAAAGACCACAGGTGAGCCTTGTCTTGTTTCGCTGGAGTGACTCATGACTTTTTGGGGGTTTTTAAAATATTTTAAACAAATTATGGGGGGGGGGGGGTTGAAAACGGTCCTGCAGTCTCACGGCCGTCTCTCTGTTCAGCCCCCATGTGGTTCGCTACTACGGCAGCTACTTCAAGAACAGCGACCTGTGGATCGTCATGGAGTACTGTGGTGCCGGATCAGTGTCCGATATCATCCGGATACGTAACAAGACGGTAATGTAACACCCGTGCACACGCACGAGCGCTCACACACACACAGCCTGCACCTGCATGAGTGATGGCAACAGCCGTCAACGTCCTCGTCACGCCTACATGTGCACCTGCAGCTGACGGAGGAGGAGATAGCAACCGTCCTGCACTCGACTCTGAAGGGCCTGGAGTACCTCCACTTCATGAGGAAGATCCACAGAGACATCAAGGCCGGAAACATCCTGCTGAACACCGAGGGTCAGGCCAAACTGGCCGACTTTGGAGTCGCTGGACAGCTCACGGTGAGGAGAACATCTCCAGTCTGGATCACGTTGTTGATGAGAGTAGCAGAGGCAGATGTGCTGTGACCTTTAACCTTTCAGGGCCGAAGACAGACGTGACATTTCCCCGTTATTTATTCATATTTTTCTGGGGTTTTATCTTCTCTCAGGACACCATGTCAAAGCGAAACACGGTCATCGGCACGCCGTTCTGGATGGCTCCAGAGGTCATACAGGAGATCGGCTACACCTGCGTGGCTGACATCTGGTCGCTGGGGATCACGGCGATAGAGATGGCTGAGGGGAAGCCGCCGTACGCAGACATCCACCCCATGAGGGTGAGGAGAGGCGTCCCCTGCACCTGCACCTGCACCGCTGCGTTCACACAGCTTTGATCAAAGGTGTTGGTTTTCCTCCTGCAGGCCATCTTCATGATCCCCACCAACCCTCCTCCGACGTTTCGAAACCCGGACCTGTGGTCTAGCAACTTTCAAGACTTCGTCAAACAGTGTTTGGTGAAAATCCCGGACAACCGAGCGACGGCCACGCAGCTGTTACAGGTGACGATATGGATGACCGCCAGGATGTGGTTGTGATCTGAAGTACTGGACACGCTCATGGAAACTGGACCGTTTAGTAGAAACTAGGGACGCACGATAACTGTTTTATAAAACCAATACAGATAACCGATAACTTTCAGCTCCTAAAGGCCGATACCGATAACTGATAACACACACATACAGTCATGGAAAAAATGATTAGACCACCCTTGTTTTCTTCAGTTTCTTGTTCATTTTAATGCCTGGTACAACTAAAGGTACATTTGTTTGGACAAACATAACGATAACCACAAAGATTGCTCATAAGAGTTTTATTTAAGAGCTGATATCTTACCATTTTCCATGGTTTTCTTGATTATAACCTAAATCACTTAAGTTTTTACATCAATAGCTATGGCGTTGTATGCCAAAAACACTGTTTTATGCATTCAGTGTTTTCTTTCTGTCTGTTTTACACATGATGACGTTTAGTGGTACCAGGTATTAAAATGAACAAGAAACTGAAGAAAAAATGGTGGTCTAATAATTTTTTCCATGACTGTATACCTAAGATCATTACATCAATACTATGAACAAAATCAAAAATAGTTTTGACTTTTTAAATGAACAAATATTTATTTTTTTCCAAAGAAAAACTATTGTCAAGCCTCTCAAACATTTTTGTAAAACTATCAAACAAACCTATTTGATATCTCACATTAACTTAAATAAGGTTCATTACTGACTGATATAAAAAATAAAGGCTCCTTGAACTGATGGAAATACATGCATCAGAATTACTAACTGAAAAAGATTAACATTTAAAAGATTTGGGCTTGTGGTTCCATTTAAATTAATACCTTTAATTAAAGTAAATGAGGTTCAGGAGTTTTTATTTTTTATTTTTTAATTTCATGGAAGCTTTAGATGAGGGGAATGAGGGAGAGGAGAGACTCCTGCTGGCTTGCGCACGTTAGCGTTAGCTTCTGTTAGCTCACGTTAGCGTGATTTCAAAACTCCATGGAAGCGATTGTTATGTTGTAGGTGGCTGATCAGGTTTTACGTATTAAAGCTTGTGCTTCCCTCCTCGTAGAATTCACTCGGAGGATTCGTCACAAATAACCACCAAACTATCTTCTTCTGAAACTTTAACCAAGTTCCACGCCGCCATGTTTTGTTTGATCAAGCGCTGTGCTGCAGGCTGCATTCAAGGTGTAACGTAAATTCCCCGTTCCCTCGTTTGCTCGTCGTTCTTTCAGCCTTTTCTATTTTTTTTCTTTTTTTTAATGTGTAACATGAGGGGAAATACTGCGAATATCAATTAAAGTCAGCAACTACTGAAATTATGACCGAGTTAACGAGTTGTTTTCTGCCATGAGGGGGTATTCTTGATTTTCCTGATTGAGTAATCGTTTTTCTGATTATGCCGGCGTCACTTGAACATAACATTCACTGCCGGTCATTCAAGGCTCAGAGGGAGCGAGACACTGCTGTGTTGACAGAAATATAAATGTTATCGGGGCTATTCGTTGTGATATCGGACTTATCGGGATGACGTCATAATTTCCTGTTATCGGCCCGATAGTTATCGTGCACCGCTAGTAGAAATATATAGATGACATCTATTTTTTCCTTTATTCTTCACAGCATCCCTTTATCAAGTCAGCCAAGCCCAACTCCATCCTGAGGGCCTTGATCACTGACGCCATGGAGATCAAACTGAAGAGACAAGAGGAGGCGGAGCAAAGGGAGCAGGATGCAGAGGATGATTCGGTACGTGTCTGGCGTGCGTTCGCCATCGCCGTGGGACACGCCGGCGGTGTGTGAACTCGCTTTACCGTCCTGTGTGCTTCAGGATGAGGACGAGGTCGACCAGGGGACGATGGTGCGGGCCGGCACGGGCGACTCCGGAACCATCCGGGCCGCTGGTTCGTCGGCGAGCTCGCTGGGCGGAGCCTGTCGGACGATGGTTGAGCACGAGGACACGGGACCATGCAGTCGCAGCTCGGCACCATGGTCATCGTCTGTGATGACGAGGATGAGGAAGATGCTGGTACCATGAAAAGTGAGTTCTTTAAAAGTAAAACGGTTGATGAAAGTCCCAGCTGGTCTTTTTCATGCAGCACCAGACACATCACTCTTCAAAATGGTGGATTTCAATCACATTAATAGATAAATGAAGCCAGTTGTGTTGCAGCTGAAAAGACCATGAACGTTTAACTCTGCGCTCCAGTTATAATGCTTATTGAATCATATTGACATAAACCCTCATTATGTTTGTTTCCACATCTTCCTAAAGATCAGAGCATGTGTGTCGTTATTCATGTTTCAGGTGTATTCACCCGTGTTTTAGCTGGTCCGCTAAGTTTGAGGCTCTACTGGACAATCGCTTCGTTTAAAGGCTGTTTGAGCTCCAGTAACGATGAGAAACTCGCTCAGTCAGTGCGTTTACATGGGAAGTTTAATTCCTCTTTAATTCAGAATTAAAGTTAAAGCCGAATAAAAGTTACCATGTAAACACTTAATTCCATATGAAAATGTCAATTCCGAATTAAACTTAATTCCGAAGTAAGTGGCTGGTTTATTCCCATTTTAATTCCAAATTAAATAATTCCGCGGTCATGTTTACACTCATTCCTGTTTAAATTAATTCCCGTCTTTCTGCTCATGCTAGTTCTCTTGCCCGTCTGTCGCGATGACGCTTATATTCCGCGCTGGGCTTGTTTTCAAAACAAAGTTTCAAGATGGCAGCACGCAGTAAACGGTGGTCAAGAGCAGAGACGATTTATTTAATAAATAGCTTGGAGGAACTGGAAATAATTAAAAGAACAGATGGCAGGAAACATAAAAATTGTGAGCTTTTCAAAGCGGCCAGGTTAAATGAAGGAGGTTTCACAGATAGAGACGCCACCCAGGTCAAAAATAAGTGGAATGTTGTTGCTAACCGAGTTAGCTAAGTTTGTTTTCTTCCGGTAGATGTAAAGACGTCCGCCCCCCACCATCCAATCAGAACCCTTCCCAACCCCCAGACCTAAAGCGGAGTTGGATAAAGCCGAACAAACGTGTTTTCCATGTAAACCTTAATTCGGAATTACTATTTCCATGTAAACTCGAAGGAAAATAGTTTAATTCGGAATTATTTAATTCCTAATTATTAATTCCGAATTAAAAAACATCATGTAACCGCAGCCAGTGTGTGGAAATTCATCAGGACAGGTGTTCATAGCAGGTGGAGGTTGTCTGCAGACAGATTCACAGTTAAAATAGTGCATATGCAGAGTTTTTTTTTAAATCCACCAGGGGGCGCAGTGTGACCATCATCTGACTATGAACTGGAAAACTCAGGGGTTTTTGTGTGTTTTTGCAGAATCTTCCCCCTTCAAACAGGGAATAAATACAGTCATAAAGCAACAGTAGTGTATAACTGACGGGGAGTTTTCACAAAGAAGTGCACTTAAGAAGAGAAATTAGTCTGTAGATCTTTTTTAAGCAGCTGTTTTTATTTGGCTTTTAAAGCTCAGGTTATTTTAGGAAACACAGGAAGACTGATGCTGTCGGTCATAACCTCATGCGTTAGAAAATATTAGATTTACGATGCGGCGCTGAGATTCAACCACATGACAGATTGATATATAGTAGATGGTTAATACATTACAAAATAAAATTAAAAAAACCTCCAGAAAAATTTATTTCACAGTGACGCACTGAATGGAAACTATTGGTCTATAAGATGGCTGGGCCCTGGTACCAGGATGCTCTGGATGGTGGCTCTGTAGAGCAGCACCCTGGTACCAGGCTGTGATCCAGTACCAGGATGCTCTGGATGGAGGCTCTGTAGAGCAGCGCCCTGGTTGACCAGTACCAGGATGCTCTGGATGGAAGCTTTGTGTTAGAGCAGCCCTGGTACCAGGTGTGATCCAGTACCAGCAGTACCAGGATGCTCTGGATGGATGGACTTGAGAGCAGCGCCCTGGTACCAGGCTGTGATCCAGACCAGGATGCTCTGGATGGTGGCTCTGTAGAGCAGCACCCTGGTACCAGGCTGTGATGCCAGTACCAGGATGCTCTGGATGGTGACTCTGTAGAGCAGCCCTGTGTACCAGGCTGTGATCAGTACCAGGATGCTCTGGATGGAGGCTCTGTAGAGCAGCACCCTGGTACCAGGCTGTGATCCCAGTACCAGGATGCTCTGGATGGAGGCTTGTAGAGCAGCACCCTGGTACCAGGCTGTGATCCAGTACCAGGATGCTCTGGATGGAGGCTCTGTAGAGCAGCACCCTGGTACCAGGCTGTGATCCAGTACCAGGATGCTCTGGATGGTGGCTCTGTAGAGCAGCACCCTGGTACCAGGCTGTGATCCAGTACCAGGATGCTCTGGATGGTGGCTCTGTAGAGCAGCACCCTGGTACCAGGCTGTGATCCAGTACCAGGATGCTCTGGATGGTGGAGCTCTGTAGGGCAGCCCGGTAGCGTTACCTGTGATCCTGAGGGGAACCAACCTGGTGCTGAGTGTGAGGTGGAGGAGAGGTGGGGGCCAAAGTTTTAATGAACTGTGGGTGATCAGTGAGGAAGTCCTTGATCCACTGGCAGATGGGGGGGGGGGGGGGGGTTAGGGTTAGGGGTTAGGGTTAGGGTCAGGGGTTAGGGTGGGGGTTAGAGGTTAGGGTTAGGGGTTAGAGTTAGGGGTTTGGGGGTTAGGGTTAGGGTTGGGGGTTAGGGGTTAGGGCTTAGGGGGTTAGGGTTGGGGTTAGTTTAGGGTTAGGGTTAGGGGTTAGAGTTTAGGGGTTTGGGTAGGGGTTAGGGGTTGGGGTTAGGGGTTAGGCTTAGGGGGGGTTAGGGGTTAGGGGGGTTAGGGTTAGGGTTAGGGGTTAGGGTTAGGGTTAGGGGTTAGGGGTTAGGTTAGGGTTTAGGGGTTAGGGGGGTTAGGGGGGTTAGGGGTTAGGGGTTAGGGTTAGGGTTAGGGGGTTTAGGGGGTTAGGGGTGGGGTTGGGTTAGGGTTAGGGTTAGGTTAGGGGTGGGGGTTAGGGGTTAGGGGTTAGGGTTAGGGTTAGGGGTTAGGGTTAGGGGTTAGGGTTAGTTAGGGGTTAGGGTTAGAGTTAGGGGTTAGGGGTTAGGGTTAGGGTGGGGTTAGGGTTAGAGTTAGGGGTTAGGGTTAGGGGTTTAGGGTTAGGGTTAGGGGTTAGGGTTAGGGGTTAGGGTTAGGGTTAGGGGTTAGGGTTAGGGTTAGGGGTTAGGGGTTAGGGTTAGGGTTAGGGTTAGGGGTTAGGGGTTAGGGGTTAGGGGTTAGGGGTTAGGGTTAGGGTTAGGGGTTAGGGGTTAGGGTTAGGGTTAGGGTTAGGGGTTAGGGGTTAGGGGTTAGGGGTTAGGGTTAGGGGTTAGGGGTTAGGGGTTAGGGTTAGGGGTTAGGGTTAGGGGTTAGGGGTTAGGGGTTAGGGTTAGGGGTTAGGGTTAGAGTTAGGGGTTAGGGGTTAGGGTAGGGGGTTAAGGACGAGGACGGGGATGATGGCGGAGGCTTTAAGGCCTAACCCTAACCTGCGACAGGGACCGGTTAACAATGCTGGTCAACACTCCAGCCAGCTGGTCGGCACGAGCTTTGAGTACCTTGCCAGGTACGCCATCAGGTCCGGCTTCAGCACACGTCTCACTTCATGCTCCTGAAGTGTCAGTGTGCCAGTGGTGGGGGGCGGTGGGTGTGGGGGGTCCGCGGGTCAGCGGTTCCTCATCAGTCCTGGTGTTGTCCGGGTTGCTGCTTCTGTAGTTGCTTATGAGGTTTTTTCCTCGCCACATCTTCCTGGGGTCGTGTTTCAGTGAGGTGGTCCTCCATCTTTCTCCTGTCATGGAGGCCTCCCTGATGGGTTAGGGTTAGGGTCGGACCTGGTGGCGCTGTAATGTAACATCTGGTAACATCTGTGGGCAAGTTTGATGTTTATAGAGTCAGTTTCCTGCTAAATTGGCTCTGATAGTTTCTGATCAGTAAACGTGTCGTATGTAAAGTCACTCAGGAAAACATGTCATTTTCTTCTTATTATTATTTTCTAATACTTTGACTATAAAAACATTAAAGCCATCAGTTTGTTGCTCCTGTAACTGCGGTGGTTTTCTCTTTTTTTTCCCATCATGCCCTTGTGGAAATGTCTGGCCACCGCCCACGCTGAGCCTCAACACTCCTGTTGTCGTTCAGGGTCGCGACAGCGTCACATTAACCCGCTGTCCTCTTTCATCACGTCCAGATGTCTTCTTTGTCCTCCTGGCAGCTCCGTCTGCAGCGTCACTGTCCCTCCTCTTCATGTGTCCACATCGTCTCCGTATAACGTCTCCGTCCAACCGTCACACGCTCATTTATTTACTGCCAGAACAGGAAAACTGTGCTGCGTTTAACTTTCGTTTGGGAAAAGAAAAGAAGCAAGTTGGTGTTTGAGAGAGATGCAGCGGTGGGACGTCTGGACATCTGGACGTCTGGACGTCTGCTGATGTCTCTTAAATCACTTCAGCTTTATCTCCTGGAAAATATGAAAAAACTTAGCACCTCTTTTTTTTTCATGGTTTGTGGGTGGAAGAAAAAAGTCTTTGTTCTGTTATCTACTGTACCTCTCTATTTTTGAGATTAGTTTTAAAAAGATGAAAAACATCAAAGGACCTTAGTCTGAAGGTCTTTGATGAAAAGGAGCATATTTTATTTCCTTTCTGTCAGATTTTCAGCAGAAACCTCTGAAACGTGAGTCTGTTCCCCTCGTCTGTGAAGTGATGAAGAGCAAAGGTGCCGCGACCTGCTGCACTTTAACAAAAAAAAGGATTCAGTCGTTGAATTTTCAAGTCAAACAGAAACGCGATTGTTTATTTCTCGTCGATAGTTCTTGGAAGGAAAAGCAGAGCTGCAGTCAGCCATCTTGGGTCTGAACGCCGCCTCACGGCTCCCCGGTGGAACCAAACTGCCAGGGAGGTTTATGGTTTAATATCAGTGCTCCTGCATCTAACGAGGACTAGGGATGTCCCAATCACGTTTTTTGGGTCCCGATCCAATTCCGATCTTTTAATTTTGATGATCGGCCGATTTCCGATTTTTTTCAGATCCGATTTCACTTCTTTTGAGTGGGCAAACAGAGTTTAATTTAACACACATTTTATTTCCTGTGTACATTAATAAATAGGCCTGCATCCAAGCTGAGATTAATAGCTTTTATCATCTCATAAAATAAACAATAACTTATTTAAACACTCTTCTTTCTTTCTTTTTTGTTTGGGAGAATTATTATAAAACACATTAGTTACAGAACAGTGACTGTTCAACAGTCCAGTACTAAACAACAAAGCACTTCCATTTAAATAGCAGCAGGTGAACTTGGCTAGCAGTTTAAGGCAATGAAAACACTAGCAGAAGTCTTTGCAATCAATGAAATCACAGCAGAATAAAAATAACATCAAATATTAACTTAACTTCTTTCAAGACCCGCTGCACATGTTCGCGCACCTTTGTGTCCTTTGTCGTTCATGTAATGACGGGAACGAGGCTCGAGGTAATTAATGAGCCGGTTAAATGCCTTGTAAATGTGCTGGTCGTCCTCAGTAATACATTCAGCAATTAGCTCGGTGATTTTTCTGTATTTCTCCGAGTCTTTCAGGAGTTTGTCCTTTCTTTTAAAAGTTTCACAGAGCGTTTGCTGCTGTAGTTCATCCAGCTTCAGAGCTGCTGCCGACGCCTGACAGAAGGTTCCTGCTCGCTAGGATGGTGATTTTTTTAATTTTATAGTGCTGCCACACTGCTGACATTTTTGCTAAAGTTTAGCCTGACGCCGCCGGTCTAAAAACTTTTGAGGTGGATACAAGACAGCGCTGCTGGGAAACTTCATTTCAGTGCAAATTATTAAATGTATATAGTTTAAAAAATATTTTTGTTTGTGTAATATGATTACTTTATTAATTTGTGTTAATCAGGATCACTTTTTAAGGAAAAAAATAATGAAAAAAAGATCGGCGTGTTATAATAAGGTTGATCGGCCGATCCGATCCACCTTAAATTTTTAAGATCGAATGTCGATCCCGGGACATCCCTAACGAGGACCGGAGCTTTCTAACATTTACCCCCATTAACTTCAATAGAGGGTTTTCACGGCGCGTCGTCCAACCAGAAGCCGCCATCTTGGAGGCACGCGGCAATGTAAACAAAGCTCACCCACTGGAGTAAATCGGACGTCTTTGTTGAAAATGGTAAATTATTGCCGTGTTTTCGGCTGTACCAACCGGACAGACCGCGAGAGACGCTTGGAGTTTTATAGACTTCCAAAGGTTATTAAAAATCAGGGAGAACAATGGCAGACGTTGTCAGAGGAAAGGAGGCGCTTGTGGTTAGCAAAGCTAAACCAAGACTTGCGTGGCAAAAACCTGGACAACATCCGAATTTGTTCGGCCCATTTTGTGTCAGGTAAGTAAAGTGAAATGTTGTTAGCTCTTAAGAGAAAAAGCTCTTAATTTCTAGTCTAATGATAATATCAAGCTAGCACCTAGCTACGCTAGCAACACAGTTCTTAAAACATAGAGCTACAATGTGCTATATTTCTCATTGTGTTCCAGGTAAAAGGCCTGACCTTTAGAAACCAGGTACCATATTGGCCCGAATATAGGACGACTCTGATTATAAGACGACCCTTATTTTTCAGATCATTTCGGGAAAATAAAAATATGTTAAAGACAAAAGGTTATTCATCAAACAACTTCTTATTGTACAATCATTATAGAAAAATTTACACAGAGATAATATGCTGTATTGTTAGACATTTTAATGATTTCATCTCTTTTAGGAAGTATGGTAACCTACTTATAGTACAGGTACATGTCAAGTTTCCATGTTATTGATGATCAAGGTATAGAACTATTTGATAAACTGCTGTTTATTATGTTAATAAACATCAGATCTGCTCCATTCTAACTGATTACTTTGGTGCAGCTCCATCTAGTGGCGCAGGTGTGTAACGACAACAGAAAAGTCTAGACCTCCATTATAAGACAACCCCTGTTTTTGAGAATATGATTTCTAGAATAAAATATCGTCCTATATTCGGGCCAATACGGTAGTTTACGATGTCGGGGTCTGCAATCGAAGGGAGGCTCTCCGGCTCGTTGTTGATCCAAGACGAGGGAGCTAACTCGTACGGATCAGCACCACCGACAAACTGTAACTTTTGAGAATATCGTTCCCTTTCCCGCGGACCAAGTCCTTCTCTGGATGTTTTTGTGTCTGTAATGCCTTTTGAAGAGCTTTTCTGTGGTTTATCCATCCTTTATCCAGCGGTGCGTTTACATCCGAGTACCTCCAAGATGGCCGCGCATCCGGCTCACTGACCAAAACGTGATGCTTAGCTTAGCTTAGCTGCACACGAGTCACTTCTAACCGCTGTGAATGAGTCCAGTGGAGCAGACAGACCCGAACGGGGGGGACACCTGATACCAGACAGGTATTAGAGATAGGGATGTTCCTGGCGACTAATTTCCCTGTCGACTAAACGAAAATTTTAATTAAGACTAGTCGACTAGTCTAAAAAAAAGGAAAACACTCAGAAAACAGTGAAAATTTAGCACAATTTATTGAAACATCGAAACAGAATTTGAAACATTGTCCCAAAAAATATTGTGTGTAACAAGAGTTCTTTAAGCCTTTAATCACAATGTTCAACAACCATGTCGGATTTTAAATGCCGCTGAAGTACGAGACACTTTGCACCGTGCAGTATGAATGAATGTGAACATGAAGGCAACTCAGTCAAACGTTAACCACCAAAATAAATAAATTGCCTCTGACACATTGAATCTTGCAGATTATCCGACAAAAATTATAGCTTTAATTCACTTTCAAGTTAATAAAACATCTAAATTATTATTAAATTCCAACCAAAACGAGCAGCATTTTGCACCGTGCAGTATGAATATAAACCCTGCACATCCGACAAAAACTCACTTAAAGTTAACAAATAATGTAACATCTAAAAAAGATAAATTGCTGCTAAATTATTAAGCTCTATGCGCAGTTCAATATGAGTGTAAAATTAAACAAACATCTAAAATCTCTCAGACCAGACGGGAGAACACGTCTCCGGGTAAACAATGTCAAATCAGCCTGAGTGTGGCTAGCACCGCTAGCATTAGCACCGCTAGCATCAGCAGCCGTCGTCTCGTGCAGATTAACATCCAAATGCTTGAGTCGAATGTGGTTGCTCATTGCTCCAGTCGAGTGATTGTACGCCAGTTGTTTCTGACACAGTCTACATACTACCTTGTTTTCATTTTCTAGATTAAAGTACCACCAAACCGCGCTGGTTTAGCGAGACCATCTTCCCACCGTGCCGTTTTAAAACTCCAGTCTACTCGAGCATTGCTGTGGAGGAGTCTGACGGCTCTGTAGCTCCGACTAGTGGCGGGCGGCTGTATGACAGTTAAGCGGCCTTGTTCATGAATAAAACACAAATTGGTTTAAATGACTAATATTTCTGGTGCCGACTAGAAAGTGGGCGGACGTTTAATCGGTTAGACGACTAATCGCGCGCATCCCTAATTAGAGACGAGCTGAAGCAGAGGTCTAAGCACACACACACACACACACACATATACTGTCGTCTGTCTGCCGCCTCCTCATTCAGTTATTGATCTCTTCTGGTAAACGGCATCGATCCAGCGTCGTCCTGCAGGTGTGTCTCTGCTGTGTCTTTACATGCCTGCAGTCAAGAATGGTGGTCTGCTTTTTGTCCCCTTTTTTTGTGCAAAGTGCTACGTGCATGTGTGTGTGTGCATGTGTGTCTCAAGCTAACGCCCGTGGTGTGACGCTGCAGCGACCCCGAACATTAAGGGAATATATTAGATCAGATATTGATCCCCCCTAATGGGACAGAGAAATAAAAAGCCTTTTAATTTGCGCCGGTCAGCCGTGACCCCTCAGTCACTCTAATCCACATTAAAAGCTCTTATTTCTTATTTTCCCTCTGCACCATCCTCCTGCTGTGTCTCCCAGCCCAGTTTCATGCTGATTCACAGAAAATAAATATAAAATGCGTCCGTGTTTTGTCAGTCCAGCTCATTCAGATGGCTCGGTTCTGTTCAAGGACAGTGGAGGGTGAATCTGTTTTCATCCAGACCGTAGGAGAAGAAACATCATGAAATAACACAACAACAAGTCCTATTGTGATCTTTATTTATTCTTTTTTATATGTGTGTCTATATTTTAAGTCACATTATGTTTAAAAAAGTGGGTTCAGTTCAACGAGGCTTGTATAATTTCCCTTTCAGGGTCGGGTCACTGTCACAGCGGATCAGCAGACGCTCAGGTTCTGATAACAAGAAGAGTGTTTGACGTTCATGGGAATGTTTTTAGTTGTTATGTTTCTGTCTCCATGAATCAGTCCAGGTAGATGCAGGAGTGACATCACCAGCCCAGGTAGATGCAGGAGGGACGTCACCAGCCCAGGTAGATGCAGGAGTGACGTCACCGGCCCAGGTAGATGCAGGAGTGACGTCACCGGCCCAGGTAGACGCAGTAGTGACGTCACCAGTCCAGGTAGATGCAGTAGTGATGTCACCGGTCACCGGTCCAGGTAGATGCAGTAGTGACGTCACCAGCCCAGGTAGATGCTGTAGTAACGTCACCGGCCCAGGTAGATGCAGTAGTGACGTCACCGGCCCAGGTAGATGCAGTAGTGACGTCACCGGCCCAGGTAGATGCAGTAGTGACGTCACCGGCCCAGGTAGATGCAGTAGTGATGTCACCAGTCCAGGTAGATGCAGTAGTGACGTCACCAGCCCAGGTAGATGCAATAGTGATGTCACCAGCCCAGGTAGATGCAGTGGTGATGTCACCAGCCCAGGTAGATGCAGTAGTGACGTCATCGGCCCAGGTAGATGCTGTAGTGACGTCACCGGCCCAGGTAGATGCAGTAGTGACGTCACCAGCCCAGGTAGATGCAGTAGTGATGTCACCGGTCCAGGTAGATGCAGTAGTGACGTCACCGGCCCAGGTAGATGCAGTAGTGACGTCACCGGTCCAGGTAGATGCAGTAGTGACGTCACCAGTCCAGGTAGATGCAGTAGTGACGTCACCAGCCCAGGTAGATGCAGTAGTGACGTCACCAGTCCAGGTAGATGCAGTAGAGTGACGTCACCGGGTAGATGCAGTTAGTGACGTCACCAGTCCAGGTAGATGCAGTAGTGACGTCACCGGCCAGGTAGATGCAGTAGTGACGTCACCGGCCCCAGGTAGACGCAGTAGAGTAGTGACGTCACCGGCCCAGGTAGACGCAGTAGTAGTGTGACGTCACCAGGCCCAGGTAGAGCAGTGTCAGTAGTGAAGTAGTGACGTCACCGGCCCAGGTAGATGGAGGAGTGACGTCACCGGTCCAGGTAGATGCAGTAGTGACGTCACCGGCCCAGGTAGATGCAGGAGTGATGTCACCAGTCCAGGTAGATGCAGTAGTGACGTCACCAGTCCAGGTAGATGCAGGAGTGACGTCACCGGCCCAGGTAGACGCAGTAGTGACGTCACCGGCCCAGGTAGACGCAGTAGTGACGTCACCGGCCCAGGTAGACGCAGTAGTGACGTCACCGGCCCAGGTAGATGCAGTAGTGACGTCACCTGCCCAGGTAGATGCAGGAGTGACGTCACCGGCCCAGGTAGAAGGAGGAGTGACGTCACCAGTCCAGGTAGATGCAGACAGTAGTGACGTCACCGGCCCAGGTAGACGCAGAGTAGTGACGTCCACCGGCCCAGGTAGACGCAGTGTAGTAGTGACGTCACCAGGCCCAGGTAGATGCAGTAGTGACGTCACCGGCCCAGGTAGATGCAGTAGTGACGTCACCTGCCCAGGTAGATGCAGTAGTGACGTCACCAGCCCAGGTAGATGCAGTAGTGACGTCACCAGCCCAGGTAGATGCAGTAGTGACGTCACCAGCCCAGGTAGATGCAGGAGTGACGTCACCAGTCCAGGTAGATGCAGTAGTGACGTCACCTGCCCAGGTAGATGCAGTAGTGACGTCACCGGTCCAGGTAGACGCAGTAGTGACGTCACCGGCCCAGGTAGACGCAGTAGTGACGTCACCGGTCCAGGTAGATGCAGTAGTGACGTCACCTGCCCAGGTAGATGCTGTAGTGACGTCACCGGCCCAGGTAGATGCAGTAGTGATGTCACCGGCCCAGGTAGATGCAGTAGTGACGTCACTGGCCCAGGTAGATGCAGTAGTGACGTCACTGGCCCAGGTAGATGAAGTAGTGACGTCACCAGCCCAGGTAGACGCAGTAGTGACGTCACCGGCCCAGGTAGACGCAGTAGTGACGTCACTGGCCCAGGTAGATGCAGTAGTGACGTCACTGGCCCAGGTAGATGAAGTAGTGACGTCACCAGCCCAGGTAGATGCAGTAGTGATGTCACCGGTCCAGGTAGATGCAGTAGTGACGTCACCGGTCCAGGTAGATGCAGTAGTGACGTCACCGGTCCAGGTAGATGCAGTAGTGACGTCACCAGCCCAGGTAGATGTCAGTGAGGACTGGAGCAGCAGGTTCTGGACTAACTGCAGGTGTCTGATGGTCTTTTTAGGGAGACCTGTCAGGACAGCGTTATGTAGATTTGTGTGTCATCAGCATAGTTGTGGTAACATATTATTTTGTAGTTTTTCATAATTTGAGCGAGTGGGAGCATGTAGATGTTGAACAGCAGTGGCCCCAAGATGGAGCCTTGAGGAACTCCACAGGTTATTTTTAGTTTTCTCAGATTTATAGTTACCTATAAACACAGAGTAGTCCCTGTCTTTAAGATCCGACTTAAACCAATTTAATGCAGTGCCAGAAAGTCCTACCCAGTTTTTCAGCCGGTCTAGTCAGAAGTTCTGGTCAGATGCAGCACTGAGATCCAGTAACAGGACTGAGATGTTTCTGCTAGCTGTGTTCAAGTGGACGTCTTAAAGGACGTTAACTAGAGTCTCAGTGCTGTGATGCGACTGAAAACCTGACTGGTAGATATCAAAACAGTTATTTAGCGTCAAGAAGCTGTGGAGTTGTTGAAAAACAGCTTTTCCTATAATCTTACTGAGAAAGGGGAGGTTTAACGGGTCGGTATCAGTCTAGGCTGGTCGTCTTCAGGGGGGGAGGGAAGACTCCTGAGAGCAGGGACGTGTTTTCAAAAACAGCCGTCGGCCGTTAATCCGACGGCAACTTTTCCATTTGCGACGCCTACTTTCCCTTGGGTAAATAAATTATGAAATAAATAAAGTTTTCGTAAAAGAGCCAAGTGTCCACAAAGGTTTTTGAGTTAATAAACTGGAAAGTTTCGTTGAGAATTTCGCCACACCATCGCTTGAATCTGCTAGCATACGTCGATCACACGTTCAGCAGTTTCCAACGGAAACTATTTAAGACAACATATTGTAGCGTCGGACGAAACGGACGAAAAGGTGCTCAACAACCGTCGCTTTATTTCAACCAGAACTGGTTACTGTCGGCCGTAACCACGCCAGAAATAAAAGACAGGCGTACAGGAGAATAACACAGCGGCTCATCAGCTAGCGCTCTCGGGCTAACACACAATAACACACAGGCTTCCGTCTCTCTTTGTTGCTAGTCCCGCCCCCTAACCTATTCTACCCAATAACCTGCCTGCCTCAGCTCCAGATGCATTCAATGAACTCATGTAATCCGAACAACAGAACATCTAAACAATAACAGAGCATCATAACATGAACATAATGTCAGGGTCGCTACAATATTCTGTATTCCAAGACAAGCAAAATGGCGGAAAATGACTGAAAACTAGCCTGTATGTGTTAAATAATTAACATAAATTAGGCACAGATTTCAGATAAATGTGTCATTTTTAACTGTACTTTTTCATTCCAAATTAAAGATGAATGTGTAAGAATGTTAGTAAATTAGAGACTAGCCAAACTTGTAATGAACTACATACACGTTGTTTAGCCTCTTGTAACTTCAAGGCCCATTCTAATGTAGAATCAGATTAATATCAAGGACGTTAATGTTATCATGAACCAAGCAAACATGGAGTTATAAAATAACCAGTTTATTTTCATTTGATTTGTTATTAAATACATGTATCACACTTTGCTCTTTTAAACTTGCAATTACTTTCTTTACTCTTGTTTAACAAAAGACATGCAACGTTATGGCTAGGGTTATTTTAATTTAAAAAAAAAGGTATCTGAACATCCCATTTTGCGTCTCAAAATGCTGGAAAATACGTCTCCGAGAGTCTAGAATTCGGGCCTTGCAACTCCTACTTCACTCAACGCAACTTCTACTTTTGAAAGTTGTGAAAACACTGCAGGGACGTGTTTACATTCAGTTATATATCTGGGGTCAACATTAACCAGTAGCACCGACCAAGCAGCCAAGAGATGGTTCACTCTTTGTTTTAAAAATCTGGGCTTTTAGTCCAGCTGCGCCGTTTGTCACCAGTCTGGTGAGTGACGGGCCGTGGAGCGTTGTTTCAGGGATGGAAACCCCGCCTCCATCAGTTTCTGTCCGCCTCAAAGCTCGGAGCGCTCAGATTGAACGGGAGTTTCCACAGGGCTCTGTCATAAGATGTTAGACTTCTGTGGATGAGAGCACGAAGGCGGCAAAAAGTTGCCTTGAAGGCAAAATGTTGGTTTGGATGAAGTCTGAAGACAAATATTGTTGGCTGATGAGGTTGAATAAAATGATGCGCCGTAACACATTCAGACCACAAGCCTTGTTCAGAGCTGCTTCAGGAGGAAACCAGAAATACAAAATAAGCCTTTGAGAGTTTAAACCTTCGTCTTTTATCATAAATGGCTGTCTTTGATCATGTATGTATCTTACGTGCAGTTGATGCAACGTTTGCATGACTTCAGGCTTCAAAGCTTCTGCAGAAACATGAGACCTCAGTGACTGAAGGGACAGAGATTAAGGAGGTCACAGTTAAGAAAGGTCTTAACTGTTTTTTAAAACCGATACCGATAACTTTCAGCTCCTAAAGGCCGATACCGATAACCGATAACTTTCAGCTCCTAAAGGCCGATACCGATAACTGATAACTTTCAGCTCCTAAAGGCCGATACCGATAACCGATAACTTTCAGCTCCTAAAGGCCGATACCGATAACTGATAACTTTCAGCTCCTAAAGGCCGATACCGATAACCGATAACTTTCAGCTCCTAAAGGCCGATACCGATAACTTTCAGCTCAAAGGCCGATACCAATAACCGATAACTTTCAGCTCCTAAAGGCCGATACCGATAACTTTCAGCTCCTAAAGGCCGATACCGATAACTTTAAGCTCCTAAAGGCCGATACCGATAACCAATAACACACACATATACCTAAGATCATTACATCAATACTATGAACAAAAACAGTTTTGACTCTTTAAATGAACAGATATTTATTTTTTCCAGTGAAAAACTATTGTCAAGCCTCTCAAACATTTTCGTAAAGCTATCAAACAAACCTATTTGATATCTCACATTAACTTAAATAAGGTTCATTACTGACTGATATAAAAAATAAAGGCTCCTTGAACTGATGGAAATACATGCATCAGAATTATTAACTGAAAAAGATTAACATTTAAAGGATTTTGACTTGTGGTTCCATTTAAATTAATACCTTTAATTAAAGTAAATGAGGTTCAGTAGATTTTTTTTGTTTTTTTTATCTCATGGAAAGTTTTAGATGAGAGAGACGAGGGGAAGGAGAGGCTGCTGCTGGCGTGCGCACGTTAGCATTAGCTCCCGTTAGCGCGATTTCAAAACTCCATGGAAGTGATTGTTATGTTGTAGGTGGCTGATCGGGTTTTACGTATTAAAGCTTGTGCTTCCCTCCTCGTAGAATTCACTCGGAGGATTCGTCACAAATAACCACCAAACTATCTTCTTCTGAAACTTTAACGAAGTTCCACGCCGCCATGTTTGTTGTGATCAGCGCTGTGCTGCAGGCTGCATTCAAGGTGTAACGTAAATTCCGACGTTCCCTCGTTTGCTAGTCGTTCTTTCAGCCTTTTCTATTTTTTTTCTTTTTTATGTGTAACATGTGGGAAAATACTGCGAATATCAATTCAAGTCAGCAACTACCAAAATTATGACCGAGTTAACGAGTTGTTTTCTGTCATGAGGGGGTATTCTTGATTTTCCTTATTGAGTAATCATTTTTCTGATTATGCCGACGTCACTTGAACATAACATTCACTGCCGGTCATTCAAGGCTCAGAGGGAGCGAGACACTGCTGTGTTGACAGAAATATAAATGTTATCGGGGCTATTCGTCGTGATATCGGAGTTATCGGGATGATGTCATAATTTCCTGTTATCGGCCCGATAGTTATCGTGCACCGCTAGCATTAGCTCATCAAAGCTGTGAATCCTGGGTTGAACTGTGCTAATGCGCTCATCGATTTGAGCTCTGGTGGCAGTAATTCCACTAAATAACTATTTGCATCATTTTTTTCTGCTTCTGTGCAGACTTGCATGTACTGAAACACAGAACACGATTACTCTATCCAGCTGTTTTTTTTTAAACTTTTTTATTGTGCGTTTACCGCTGGCGTGTTCTTCACCTGGTGGAGCAGCGACGCTTTGACGCCTCGGTTGTTCTTTTTCAGTTACAAGTGAGCTTTAACACCCGCTAATGTCTCATCTCCATCTGGACTTTGATTCGCTCTCTGCATCCGGGAAAGCATCTGTTACTGATCTGAGGTCGTTGCAGGTTAATGGAGATGCATTAAGCTAATCGACTGCAGTGTTTATTGCTGCTTTAGTAACGTGGAGCCTCATTGATCCTTGAAGGTAAATTGTGTTTGGACCTTCACTTGAATCCTGCGGTTTTACTGTTTAAACCTGCAGCTGCGTGAGACTGAGGGATCTGGAGGCCAGATTTATGCTGCTCATGTGATGTGTTAAAAAAACTGTTCTCTATATTAGGATTAGAGATAAAACACACACATATACCTAAGATCATTACATCAATACTATGAACAAAACCAAAAACAGTTTTGACTCTTTAAATGAACAGATATTTATTTTTTCCAATAAAAAACTATTGACAAGCCTCTCAAACATTTTCATAAATCTATCAAACAAACCTATTTGATATCTCACATTAACTTAAATAAGGTTCATTACTGACTGATATAAAAAATAAAGGCTCCTTGAACTGATGGAAATACAAGCATCAGAATTACTAACTGAAAAAGTGAATTCCAGAAGTTTACAAAAAATAAATATACATAGAAAATTAATGCACTGACACAAGTTAGATTCAAACATTTCTATGTAAATAAACTGAAAAAGTTCATTCCTCAATGACAATAAAAAAAATAATGCAGTGTATAATGTCCTGACACAAGTTAGACTTGTCTGTGTAAATAAACTGAGAAAGTGCTCTCATAGTAACAAAAGATTACGTTTAAAGGATTTTTGCTTGTGGTTCTATTTAAATTAATACCTTTAATTAAAATAAACGAGGTTCCATAGATTTTCTGTTTTTTCTCATGGAAGCTTTAGATGGGGGGTGGGGGGGGCTTGCTCATGTTAGCATCTTTAGCAGCCTGGCGTCCTCATACGATTTCAAAACTCCATGGAAGCGATGGTTATGTTTCAGGTGGCTGATCAGGTTTGAATTATTAAAGCTTTTGCTATTTTTCCCTCCTTCGCTTGGAGCATTTGTCACAAATAACCAGCGAACTATCTTCTTCTGAAACTTTAACGAAGTTTTACACCATCGCCGCCATGTTTGTTTGTTTTCATCAGCGCACTGTGCCGCAATGCTGCATTCAAGGTGTAACGTAAATTCCTCCGTTCCCTCGTTTGCCTGTCGTTGTTTTGGCCTTTTCTATTTTTTCTATTTTTTTATGTGTAACATGAGGGAAAATACTGCGAATATCAATTCAAGTCAGCAACTACCAAAATTATGACCGAGTTAACAAGTTGTATTCTGGCATGAGGGGGTATTCTTGATTTTCCTGATTGAGTAGTGTTTTTTTTTTTCTGATTATGCCGACGTCACTTGAACACAACATTTACTGCCGGTCATTCAGGTCTCAGAGGGAGCGAGGCACTGCCGTGTTGACATAAATATATATGTTATCATGATGTCGGACTTATCGAAAATGACGTCATAATTTCCTGTCATGGATAATAATCGTGCACGCCTACTCTACAGACAACAGCAGGTAACTTAATTTAAAAACTTGGAGAAGTCTCATCATTTTGGAGGAAACTTGGCCCGTTCTTCTGCAGAACATATATTTTATTTCATGGAGGTTCTGGGTTGTTCTCTGGTGGACCGCCGTCCTGACGCCCCTCCACAGGAAGTAGCAACTCTGAGCTGGACTTTCTAAATCAAAACAAACATTTATGGGGAAAATGTGACCCTTCAGCAAAGAAAAGCTGAAGTTAATCGGTTATGAAGAGTTTAACCTGATAAAAAACAAATGTAACTGAATGATTGTTTGTGTCACAAAGTAGCACTTGTTAAATAAAACATTTGGCAGAATTTACTGTTTATAACCACATCATTTATTTATTATAATTGCAGTTTAGATTAAAAAAAAAAAACTGAAAGTGTTTCAGTTAAGTCATTTTAAAGCAGCGGTGCTAAAATGTTAGTTTGGGAGCAGCGGTTCTACGACTGGAACAATAAAAGACAGGAAGCATTAAATCCAGTTAAACCCTCCATGACCTCTCAGGGCTTTACATCCCAGGAGCCTGAATATTTAACAAACCTCCAAAAGAAAAAAAAATACCTGCATGTAAAGTTAAGTAAATAACCACTGAATAATTGAAGCTGAGTGATGAGAGGAGCCTCCTGCAGAAGGTAACGTTAGCGTTGACATTACTGCTGCTGCAGGTAGATCCAGATGTTTCTGAAGCTCCTCCTCAGACCCAGCAGATGCTTCGGTGCTCGTCTAACAGCGAGTCTGAGCTCCTTTCACATCTGGATTTCTGCTCAAACCCTTTCAGACCTGCAGGATAGTTCACAGAAAACAGCCTGGAAGCTTTCTGAAAAATGTTTTTCACAGAAACAGGAAACAGAACTTCTCTGTTGGTTGTACGTTATTGATCGTCTCGTGTCTGTCAGCACATCAAAGAGAAACGTCACCGCTTGTTGGGGCTGTAGCGATACGCTAATCTTCCAATACGATACGATATATTTAGCTCACGATAATATATATAGATATTCATCTTACATTTACATCATTTTCCAAATGATTTTAACGGGGCAAAGTGATTTTGGTGACATCTTGTGAGTGTTCCAATGACTTTGAATTGAATTGAATTGAATTGAATTGAAAATACTTTATTAATCCCTTGCGGGAAATTCTTTCGTTGCAGTGCTTCATCCTATAAAACAACAATATTCTACATATAAAATAAGTAAATTAACACTTTAAATACTACACAATGTACAAAAAATTACAAAAAATTACAAATTTACAATTTACAAAAACAAATTTACAATTTACAAATTAGGGATTTCAAAATACCCTGTCTAGTAAAAGAAAAAGAAAAGTAACCTAGTGTAAACGGACAGATATATACAGTGAAATAATCCAGAGATAATACAGATTTTACAGATTTAGAGTGATTGGTTGTAAAGTTTGATGGCCACTGGCAGGAATGATTTCCTGTGGCGCTCTGTGGTGCATCGAGGTGGAATGAGTCTATTGCTGAAGGTGCTTTTTTTGTCTGGCCAGCCCTTCATGGAGAGGATGCGAGGAGTTGTTAGACAGTTGTTAGTTGTTAGAGTTATAAGAGGAGTTGTTTGAATTAATTGAACTGAAAGCATCAATTACACATTATATGGCTGACAGGCAGCTTGCAAATGCTGGACAACATGAATAAAAGACAAGAGGATAGCGGCTCCATCGCGTTCATCATGGCGCCTAAAGCCGGCGTTTTCCACCGCTGAATACGGATTTAAAATCCTGACAAATAAAGGAGGTAATGGACTCCGTCATTTACTGCGACCTGGTGAAGTAGATGGAAACTGGTGGCAACAACCGCCGTCACTGTCCAGCGTGGTTTGTTTTGGATCGTGCCGCAACTTCTTGGGCTAGCTCTCAGTTAGCATTAGCTTGTCCGGGTGGTGACGTTTCAGGTGGGCTCGCAGGTTTGTGGTATTTCCAGAGTACTTCACATTTGTGTGACACAGATTGCAAACCGCCATACTTTTGTCTAAATCTTCACTTTCCTTTTTTTTTTTTCAACCCGAACTGCTCCGACACATCTGCTTTTAAGCTAGCAGGCGCTGCGTTTATACTCGCCGCCATCCTCCTGACTGGCTCAGCTCTAGCTGGAAGAGAAAGAAGCTTCTGGATAACTGGTTAGAAACGCTCTACAGCGACACTAGTGGCTGGAGGACTGAATGGCTCAGGAAGAGCAACCGTGCGAGACACGGAGGTTTTGAGAATATCGATACCCACGGCTGAAATACCGATACTCCCTGGAGAAATAAAATATCAGTATTAGGGATGGGCATTTGGTCGAGATTTATTCGTCGATCGTTGGGAGAATTAATGATTAATAATCGATTAATCATTAACATTTTTATATTGAAAACTATCACAAATATTCTCGATATCGGCGTGGCGTTTGTTTTCCCCTTTGGCCTGGTTGCTATGGCCTGGTTGCTATGGCCCGCGCATGCCCAGATGTGTTCAGTGAACCGGATGTTCGTGGTCGACAATAACGTGACGTTTCCTGTTTCTTTTCTTTAAAAAAACAACGATAATAAAAGAAGAGATATCGAGGAGACTACGTAACAAGGACAATATATATCAAGGCGCCAGTATTACAGGCTTTTTGTTTCTTAAAAAGATGCGCTTGTTGTGTGCTCGATGTGCGCTGCAGCTCGTTCTGGTCCGTGCTAACACCGAGTTGAGGCTAGGCTAGGCTAGGCTAGGCTAGGCTAGGCTAATGATGAACCGCCTCCACCGTCCCTTACAAGGCTTGGATGCGCGTTGTTCAAGTGATACATCATTGTCGTTGTCGATTAATTGTATTTGTAATTAGCATTGCAGTGATTGCAGTACACTTGCTCATTTTCTAAACTAAAATGGTTCCACGCCACACTTCACCGCGACCGCTTCATGATTAGGAGATGACCTACAGAAGCTCGCGTGTAACAACTGAGTCCAGCCAGGGTAGGGTGATGGTGAAATGTTGCCCCCTGGTGGCAAATTTCTATCGGTGGCACAGTGAAATGCATCGCATTGTTTGAGGACATGCACTGATAACCTACATTCAGATTGTTTAAAAAAAAAAAAAAAAAACGTTCAGTTCATCGACGAAAATTAATTTCATCGACCAAATTCTTAATGATCAATCATTGATTAATCGATTAATTATGCCCATCCCTAATCGATATAAATCGCAGAATCGATAAAATCGCCCCGCCCTACCCCTCGTGTGTCTGGAGCAAACGTTGCATCTGTTCTGGCGGGCTGGAACCGAGCTCCACATCTGGTTCAGGCCAGACACGCCCCTGCTCTGGTCAGGTGACCGTTGGTTTGGTTCTGATTGGTTCTGGTTCTGATTGGTTCTGGTTCTGATTGGTTCTGGTTCTGATTGGTTCTGGTTCTCCTCAGGGAGAGACGAGACGATGCAGCCGGCCAAGCCGTCCTTCCTCGAGTACTTCGAGCAGAAAGACAAGGAAGCGAACAACCACAACGGCCGAGAGAACAACGCAGACAACCGCAAACCGCCGTCTGACGGAGACCTGGAAGTGGTAAGTTGAAGCGCTGTGATTCAAAACATGATCAGCAGGTTTCTGTGTCGACCTGCACAGGTGTGCAAGTGTCCTGGTTTCATGATGTGCTAAAGTTCCCCGTCGTGATGTAACGATGGACCTTCGGTCTCCCTCGTTTTATCCACCCTCCTGTTATCGCACCCTGCCAAAGCCAGGTAGGTTTCTACTGTTCACACCAGTCAAGGTGTGACAGCTCACCTGAGTTCACCTGAGTTCACCTGAGCTCACCTGAGCTCACCTGAGTTCACCTGAGCTCACCTGAGCGTGGAGCTCTTTCTACTTTGAGACCATTTAAGGCTTCTTGAACGCCGACAATCATCTGAGCTGCATCATTATTTCCTGCTATCAAAAGTATTACAGTTTTTTGTTGTTTTTTTTCGGGGCAGTAAAACCTGCAGTATTGATATTGTCGAATTTAGTAATATTGGTTTAAAATGACTAAATTCAACAATATCAATACTGCAGGTTTAGTAATATTGTTGAATTTAGTAATATTGATTTAATAATGTGACATGAATAAACACTCATGTTTATGTTTAGCAGAAACATCTCTAGCAGAAACATCTGTAGCAGAAACATCTGTAGCAGAAACATCTCTAACAGAAACATCTGTAGCAGAAACGTCTCTAACAGAAACATCTGTAGCAGAAACGTCTCTAACAGAAACATCTGTAGCAGAAACATCTGTAGCAGAAACATCTCTAACAGAAACATCTGTAGCAGAAACGTCTCTAACAGAAACATCTGTAGCAGAAACGTCTCTAACAGAAACATCTGTAGCAGAAACATCTCTAACAGAAACATCTGTAGCAGAAACATCTCTAACAGAAACATCTGTAGCAGAAACGTCTCTAACAGAAACATCTGTAGCAGAAACATCTCTAACAAAAACATCTGTAGCAGAAACATCTGTAGCAGAAACGTCTCTAACAGAAACATCTGTAGCAGAAACATCTGTAGCAGAAACATCTCTAACAGAAACATCTCTAACAAAAACATCTGTAACAGAAACATCTCTAACAGAAACATCTGTAACAGAAACATCTCTAACAAAAACATCTGTAACAGAAACATCTCTAACAGAAACATCTGTAACAGAAACATCTCTAACAAACATCTGAAGCGGAAACATCTCTAACAGAAACATCTCTAACAGAAACATCTGTAGCAGAAACATCTCTAACAGAAACATCTCTAACAAAAACATCTGTAACAGAAACATCTCTAACAAAAACATCTCTAACAGAAACATCTCTAACAAAAACATCTGTAACAGAAACATCTCTAACAAACATCTGAAGCAGAAACATCTCTAACAGAAACATCTGTAACAGAAACATCTCTAACAAACATCTGAAGCAGAAACATCTCTAACAGAAACATCTGTAGCAGATGTTCTTGTATCTGTATCTGGAACCGGAGGAATAAGAGTCTTTCTGAGACGTCGGTCATTGTTGGACTCCAGCAAACATCTGGATTAAGAGACTGGATCAGGCATAAACATCTGGAGGAGCCCTGACGACCCTCGTCTCTGCTCACACTGACGGTTTCATCCTCTTTGGTTTCATTGATCATTATTGAACCATGGAAACCGATACGCTGTATAAAAATGATTTATTTGTGTTATCCAGCGTCTCGGCTGATTTAAAGCAGCTATCGAGGCTCGTAACCTTGAAGACAGGAAGCTGCTCAGTTTTCTCAGTTTGCTTGGTTTGAAATCCTTTGAATCTTTTTTTTTAAACAGAATAAATTTACTATAGAAGTGGAAGTAGAAGTATCACTGACAGGAACATCAAATAAACTTCTTCTTTTAATATAACTTCATGGACGTTCTCGTTCAGTGAGACTTGCAGATGTGACGATTAAAGGAACATATTTCTCTGGGGTTTGAAGTCGTCAAAGCTGCATGTTGACCGTGTTTAATTTTAGATCTGTCTGCTCTGCTGCTCTTCTGTTCCTGTCAGAGGTTATTTTTATTTATTTTTTTTATTATACATTTCATTCATCGTGCGTTTTCTCTTCTTCCCTCCGTCAGTCACATGAAACCCAGTTTCCTTTTCAACGCCGGAGACGTTTTAGATCGGGGTGTCACATCAGCATCATGGTTGCCCCTGAAGGGCCAGACTGACAGCATGAATGTTCTGTATTTATTATGTATTCAAGAGTCAAATATTTAACTCGTTATATTATATTAAACTCAGGGGTTTGTTGTCGTAAACCTGCTCTCGCACACGTGATGGTTAGAAGCAGAAGCGATTCTTTTGTTTTTCTTGGAGGCTAAATTTAGCATACTTAGCTCTGTGTTTGTTGTCAAAACGCCAATGTAGATTAAACTCTTTCACGACTGACACCGCCTCATAACACTAAAGACAGGCCGACCGTTTCTTCACCTCGAGGTACAAACTTGTATTTGTTTTCCCGTCGTTCATGAAACTGTCTTCCTTTATATCAGTTCTTATTTTCTTGGACGTGTTGAGGTTAGTTTGTAGAGGATTTTCTTAAGATCATCAGTTCTGAAAATCATCTTGATGTCTTGCTCATGGTTATATACTGTTATCGTTGTGGGTAACGACGAAATGCATTATGGGAGATGTAGTTTATGTTCAATATGCGCTTTAAAGTGGCATAAGCTTATTTTAAGGCTTAAAATATTGGTTTAAAATTTAAGCCAATAATGTACAAGCTCTCGAGGGCCACATGAAATGACGTGGCGGGCCACATTTGGCTGTTTTAGACCTTCACATGAGAGTAGACGGCTGGATTTAGACTAGTCTCCTGTTCATAGATGTGTATGACTGAGCAGTAGATCTGCCTGATCTTGACATAAATGTCTTCATAAATACCAAAGACGTGTTATTCCAGCCGGCCAGTGTGTCTGAGCTGCTGTCAGACGGACGTCAGCTCTCAGACGCTGCTTCGGTCGTGTCAGATGTGAGGCCCTGCAGCGTGTTGCTAATAACAAGCGTGTTATGAAGGAGGTCGGCTGGAGAGTGATGCATTATGGGTAAACGGAGGAGAGGAATACAACCGGCATACGTGCAGGAACAGAGCTGAGACGGAGACGCTGCAGGTTCTCGTCAACAACCAGACGAGCATCAACGAGGAGGAAGACTCACCTGTGCAGGTCTTCGGTGACGCTTGATGACGTCAGAGCTCTGAAGGCTTTCTAATCTGACTGGACCTCCATGTTCATGACACCTTCTCTCTTCTGGAGGAGAAACATAAATAATTATTGTTTCTTAGAGCCGTGACCCCTGACCCGCCGAGTGATCAGTGAATCCCTGATCTGAAGGCATCGTGTGATGCAATACTTTTAGATGTCCTGCATTCTTTCTTTACCATTTTATTTTTAAATTTAAGCCTTTGCCATGTTCATTGGTGTGAAAATGCAGCCTGGAACAAGTGGGAGAGCTCTGACCTCCATAATTCATGAGAGGCAGATGTAGAGCACCGGCCTCTTGCTCCTTTATCTGCTTTATCTTTTTCCCCACATCTATTTTAGCCATCAATGTTTGTTTTCTTTTTTCCCCAAACTCATCCCGCCTTCTTATTTCCATCTGAGATGTGAGACAGGTTTTTTTTAAGTATCAAGGAGCTGATTGTATCATAAAATCACTAATTTGAAATGATTCTAGTTTTATACCAAATTAAATTAAGTGAATTACCTCAAGAAAGCATCTTGTAAATGTATAAGTGCTGATGGTGTCAAATAAAGGACACAAACATGTCTGTGACGTGTTTTTAAATAGTTGAGATCCAGTTTCAGACTTGGAGCCATTTTGGGTCCAGAAGGAGCCTCCTTGTTTCAGAAAGCTTCTAGTTTCCAGTGAAAGTGGACCTTTGAAATTAGTTGCAGGGTCTCATCAACAGATGGCGCTCTCATTTTTACTACATTAACTAAATAAAAACTTTTTTTTTTTCTGTAGGTTGTTAAGATGTTGCTGAACAGTCTATCAGTCTCAGAGGAGAAAAATCTCCAAGTCTCATTGATCAATAAGAGCAGGTGATAATTGGACCGTTGATGAGCCTCTTCCAACAGCAGCTGATTCAAGGACCCGTCTGAAGACTCGTTCCTCCGTCTGAGGACTCGTCCCTCCGTCTGTGGACTCGTCCCTCCGTCTGTGGACTCGTCCCTCCGTCTGTGGACTCGTTCCTCCGTCTGAGGACTCGTTCCTCCGTCTGTGGACTCGTCCCTCCGTCTGTGGACTCGTTCCTCCGTCTGTGGACTCGTCCCTCCGTCTGTGGACTCATTCCTCCATCTGTGGACTCGTTCCTCCGTCTGTGGACTCGTTCCTCCATCTGTGGACTCGTTCCTCCGTCTGTGGACTCGTTCCCTCCGTCTGTGACTCGTCCCTCCGTCTGTGGACTCGTTCCTCCTCGTCCTCCGTCTGTGGACTCATTCCTCCATCTGTGGACTCGTTCCTCCGTCTGTGGACTCGTTCCTCCATCTGTGGACTCGTTCCTCCATCTGAGGACTCGTCCTCCGTTGTGACTCGTCCCGTCTGTGGACTCGTTCCTCCGTCTGTCCTCCATCTGTGGACTCGTTCCTCCGTTCGTTCCTCCGTCTGTGGACTCGTTCCGTCTCGTGGGACTCGTCCTCCGTCTGTGGACTCGTTCCTCCGTCTGTGGACTCGTCCTCCGTCTGTGGACTCGTTCCTCCTCGTCTGTGGACTCGTTCCTCCGTTGAGGGACTCGTCTCCGTCTGGACTCGTTCCTCCGTCTGTGGACTCGTTCCTCCGTCTGTGGACTCGTTCCTCCATCTGTGGACTCGTTCCTCCGTCTGTGGACTCGTTCCTCCATCTGTGGACTCGTTCCTCCATCTGAGGACTCGTTCCTCCGTCTGAGGACTCGTTCCTCCGTCTGTGGACTCGTCCCTCCGTCTGTGGACTCGTCCCTCCGTCTGTGGACTCGTCCCTCCGTCTGTGGACTCGTTCCTCCGTCTGAGGACTCGTTCCTCCGTTGTGGGACTCGTCCCTCCGTCTGTGGACTCGTCCCTCCGTCTGTGGACTCGTCCCTCCGTCTGTGGACTCGTTCCTCCGTCTGAGGACTCGTTCCTCCGTCTGTGGACTCGTCCCTCCGTTTGTGGTCTCGTTCCTCCGTCTGAGGACTCGTTTCTCCATCTGAGGACTCGTTTCTCCGTCTGAGGACTCGTTCCTCCGTCTGAGGACTCGTTTCTCCGTCTGAGGACTCGTTCCTCCGTCTGTGGACTCGTTCCTCTGAGGACTCGTTCCTCCGTCTGTGGACTCGTTCCTCCGTCTGTGGACTCGTTCCTCTGAGGACTCGTTCCTCCGTCTGTGGACTCGTTCCTCCATCTGTGGACTCGTTCCTCCGTCTGTGGACTCGTCCCTCCGTCTGTGGACGCGTCCCCCGTCGTGGGCCGTCCTCAGTCTGTGGACTCGTTCCTCCGTCTGTGGACTCGTCCTCCGTCTGTGGACTCGTTCCTCCGTCTGTGGACTCGTTCCTCCGTCTGTGGACTCGTCCCTCCGTTTGTGGTCTCGTTCCTCCGTCTGAGGACTCGTTTCTCCGTCTGAGGACTCGTTCCTCCGTCTGAGGACTCGTTTCTCCGTCTGTGGACTCGTTCCTCTGAGGACTCGTTCCTCTGAGGACTCGTTCCTCTGAGGACTCGTTCCTCCGTCTGTGGACTCGTTCCTCCGTCTGTGGACTCGTTCCTCCGTCTGTGGACTCGTTCCTCCATCCGAGGACTCGTTCCTCTGAGGACTCGTTCTTCCATCTGTGGACTCGTTCCTCCGTCTGTGGACTCGTTCCTCCGTCTGTGGACTCGTCCCTCCATCTGTGGACTCGTTCCTCCGTCTGTGGACTCGTCCCTCCGTCTGTGGACTCGTTCCTCCGTCTGTGGACTCGTTCCTCCGTCTGTGGACTCGTTCGTCTTGGACCGTTCCTCCGTGTGGACTCGTCCCTCCGTTTGTGGGTCTCGTTCCTCCGTCTGAGGAATCGTTTCTCCGTCTGAGGACTCGTTCCTCGTCTGAGGACTCGTTTCCTCCGTCTGAGGACTCGTTCCTCCGTCTGAGGACTCGTTCCTCCGTCTGAGGACTCGTTCCTCCGTCTGTGGACTCGTTCCTCCGTCTGTGGACTCGTTCCTCCGTCTGTGGACTCGTTCCTCCGTCTGTGGACTCGTTCCTCTGAGGACTCGTTCTTCCATCTGTGGACTCGTTTCTCCGTCTGTGGACTCGTTCCTCTGAGGACTCGTTCCTCCGTCTGTGGACTCGTTCCTCCGTCTGTGGACTCGTTCCTCCGTCTGTGGACTCGTTCCTCCGTCTGTGGACTCCTTCCTCCGTCTGTGGACTCCTTCCTCAGTCTGTGGACTCGTTCCTCCGTCTGTGGACTCGTTCCTCCGTCTGTGGACTCGTTCCTCCGTCTGTGGACTCGTTCCTCCGTCTGTGGACTCGTTCCTCTGAGGACTCGTCCCTCCGTCTGTGGGCTCGTCCCTCCGTCTGTGGACTCGTTCCTCCGTCTGTGGACTCGTCCCTCCGTTTGTGGTCTCGTTCCTCCGTCTGAGGACTCGTTCCTCCGTCTGAGGACTCGTTTCTCCGTCTGAGGACTCGTTCCTCCGTCTGAGGACTCGTTTCTCCGTCTGAGGACTCGTTCCTCCGTCTGTGGACTCGTTCCTCTGAGGACTCGTTCCTCCGTCTGTGGACTCGTTCCTCCGTCTGTGGACTCGTTCCTCCGTCTGTGGACTCGTCCCTCCGTCTGTGGTCTCGTTCCTCCGTCTGAGGACTCATTCCTCCGTCTGAGGACTCGTCCCTCCATCTGAGGACTCGTTCCTCCGTCTGTGGACTCGTCCTCCGTCTGTGGACTCGTTCCTCCATCTGTGGACTCGTTCCTCAGTCTGTGGACTCGTCCTCCGTTGGACTCGTCCCTCCGTCTGTGGACTCGTTTCCTCCGTCTGGGACTCGTTCCTCGTCTGTGGACTCGTCCTCCGTCTGTGGACTCGTTCCTCCGTCTGTGGACTCGTCCCGTCTGTCTGGACTCGTCCTCCGTCTGTGGACTCGTCCTCCGTCTGTCTCCGTCTGAGGACTCGTTCCTCCGTCTGAGGACTCGTCCCTCCGTCTGTGGACTCGTTCCTCCGTCTGAGGACTCGTTCCTCCGTCTGAGGACTCGTTCCTCCGTCTGTGGACTCGTTCCTCCGTCTGTGGACTCGTCCCTCCGTCTGTGGACTCGTTCCTCCGTCTGAGGACTCGTTCCTCCGTCTGTGGACTCGTTCCTCCGTCTGTGGACTCGTCCCTCCGTCTGAGGTCTCGTTCCTCCGTCTGTGGACTCGTCCCTCCGTCTGAGGACTCGTTCCTCCGTCTGAGGACTCGTTCCTCGGTCTGTGGACTCGTCCCTCCGTCTGTGGACTCGTCCCTCCGTCTGTGGACTCGTTCCTCCGTCTCTGGACTCGTTCCTCCGTCTGTGGACTCGTCCCTCGGACTCGTCCCTCCGTCTGTGGACTCGTCCCTCCGTCTGAGGACTCGTTATCTGTGTCTCTCAGTCTTTATGGTTTATTCTGGTCATCTTTTCAGTGTCGGTGTTCAGTTGTCGTGAGTGTAGAAGTTGTCCTGTTGTTGTCATGGAGACATGGAGGATATTTTTGACATATAAATCTCAGGACCAGACTAACTACTGAAAAAAGCACCACTTATCCAGAAAATCATGTTTATTAAAACCAAAGAAATAACGTCCCCATGTTTCCATTCATCATCTGGACGTTGGTGCACCTGTCAGGTGAGCGGATGGAGGAGAGATAAACATCTGGCCGTGATAAACAAATGATGTAAACGGCTTGTAACGGTTTAAAATGTGACGGTTTTAACAAATCAGAATCCCATTAATCAGGATTTTATGTCGGAATTTTCTTTCTTTGCAAATCCATTAAACGTCTAGAACTAAATCCGTTTCATGACCTTAAACGGACTGAAAACAAGTCTTTCATTTAAGCAATAATTGAGGTTGATCTATTTATTTTTTTATTTTCAGTATCAAACTGCTGTTTCCATGAATCTGTTGTTTTTTTCTGTTTGTTGAAGGTCACGTTGCTCCGTCTGATCAGGTTTATGTATTAAAATAGTTGATTTACTGAACTACCTTTACTGCTCCGTAATGAATCATCTCCAGATGTTTGCGTGGGTGAACAAACATTTATCCTCGTTGCTGGATTCATTTTCCCTGAATGAGTCCGGTCCGTCCTCTGTCCACGGCTGCATGTGGAGCGGACCAGGACGCCAGCGTTATTTTAGCTCTATTGATTGTGGGTAATAAATAGCCTGAGAGCGCTGCGCTGCCGGTAAAAGCTGAAGCTAAAGACGGCAGCACGTCTCCGTTAGACGACTAACGAGACTGAATCAGGAGACGAGGCCTTTAAAAGCCTCTGAAATAGACGGTCACCCGATACCACAGCTGCTCCGGTCCGGTCCGGTCCGGTCCGGTCCGGTCCGGTCCTGGCGCAGCTGTTTTTAGCTCAAGTCTCCAGGAATGGGTTTGTAGCCGGTCGGTGCTTGATGTTAGCAGCTGGATTCTGTCGCTGCAGCACATCTGGACCGCAGCTGCAGCACATCTGGACCGCAGCTACAGAATCCAGCTGCTCCTCCCGTTCCGGTTTACGCCCGAGTCCGAACGCAGGACTTCGCTGCGACCTCTGACCCCACAGGCAGCGATTCGCTGGGCAGAGCGCCTGCTAGCGTCGCCCGCTCGGCTGGATTCGTACGAGATGATGAACCAGGATTATTCAGTTAGTTTTAATTCATTTTTAGAGCAGTTTTACTAGTTTTTATTCGTTTTTGTTTTGAAATACTTAGTTTTAGTTTTTATTTAGTTTTTTAGTTTATTTTTTCAAATTTAGTTAGTTTTAAATCGTTTTTAGAGCAGTTTTACTAGTTTTTATTCATTTTTGTTTTGAAATACTTAGTTTTAGTTTTTATTTAGTTTTTAGTTTAGCTTTTTAAAGTCAGTTAGTTTTAATTCATTTTTAGAGCAGTTTTACTAGTTTTTATTCGTTTTTGTTTTGAAATACTTAGTTTTAGTTTTTATTTAGTTTTTAGTTTAGCTTTTTAAAGTCAGTTAGTTTTAATTCATTTTTAGAGCAGTTTTACTAGTTTTTATTCGTTTTTGTTTTGAAATACTTAGTTTTAGTTTAATTTTTATTAGTTTCAGTGTTAGTTTTAGTTTTATTTTGTAAATTAAGGTTGTAATTTTGGTTGGAATGAAGCACTGAACTTTTTGAAGGCTATCGAATCACATAGTCGTGTTTACATTCTGGTCTCAATAAACATATTTATCAATGCGTCTTCCCGCTTGTGGTGTTCCTGCGTATTTACTGACCAGCAGCTATCTGGTCTCCATGGAAACAGTCCGTTATAGTTGCTGTTTTCTCCCGTTCCTTCCCAACGCTGACTGGCCTGCAGCTGTAGCTTCTCTTTCCAGGGGGCTAGCTAGGCTAGCTAGCTAGCCTAGCTAGCTTAGGCTAGTCCAGGTCTTGGTTAGCCTTCTTTCCAGGGGGCTAGCTTAGGCTAGCTTATCCAGCTAGTCTTGGTTAGCCTTCTTTCCAGGGGGCTAGCTTAGGCTAGCTTATCCAGGTAGTCTTGGTTAGCTTCTCTTTCCAGGGGGCTAGCTTAGGCTAGCTTATCCAGGTAGTCTTGGTTAGCCTTCTTTCCAGGGGGCTAGCTTAGGCTAGTTTATCCAGCTAGTCTTGGTTAGCCTTCTTTCCAGGGGGCTAGCTTAGGCTAGTTTATCCAGCTAGTCTTGGTTAGCCTTCTTTCCAGGGGTCTAGCTTAGGCTAGCTCATCCAGCTAGTCTTGGTTAGCCTTCTTTCCAGGGGTCTAGCTTAGGCTAGCTCATCCAGCTAGTCTTGGTTAGCCTTCTTTCCAGGGGGCTAGCTTAGGCTAGCTTATCCAGCTAGTCTTGGTTAGCCTTCTTTCCAGGGGGCTATCTTAGGCTAGCTTTTCCAGCTAGTCTTGGTTAGCCTTCTTTCCAGGGGGCTAGCTTAGGCTAGCTTATCCAGGTAGTCTTGGTTAGCCTTCTTTCCAGAGGGCTAGCTTAGGCTAGCTTATCCAGCTAGTCTTGGTTAGCCTTCTTGTGTGAGCTTTTCAAATGGACTTTCAGATTCGTGGGTTTTTTTCTCCTTCAGAAGTATTCCACACATTGTATCACCTGCTTCTACAACAAGGCACTTATTTTTATCGTTAACACAGTCGTAGTCAAAGAAATCTAAATGACCTGAGCTACTTTCTCCCAACTTTTGCCACAGCCATCACTGCTGATCACTTTAGTTTGTTTAATTATTTATTTATTTTTGCGGTTTTTGTTGTACGGCGGAGCGAAGTTAATAGGTTTCAAACATTTATAAGAAATAAAAATTCAAATACAAAAACAAAGGACATTCTTGATATTATTATAGTTAATTTTAGTTCGTTTTATAAACACATAATACAGTTTCAGTTAGTTATTGTTTTTTTTCTCGTTTTTATTTTATTTCAGTTAACGAAAATGTGTTTTCAATTCTAGTTTTGGTTATTTTGTGCGTTTTCATTAACGATAATAACCTTGTGATAGTCCACCAGAAGGTTTCGAGGTCATGTGACCTTTGCGGGGGCGTGTCCTTGTCTCAGGGCTCATATGGTGTCCTGTCTCTTCCAGAACGATACTTTAGACGTCGTTTAAGGTTTTTCAGGTTGTAACGTGTTTTCGTCTCCTGAGATGTTTATCTGCAGACCAGTACGAACCTTTGTTCCTCCCGTGACCTCAGCCGCTCCTCTGAGATGGCTGCCGGACCGAGACGCCGCTGGTCGGTTCTGGTCGCCGGCTGAATCCTGATAACCGTCCCGGTTTGACGTGTCCTCCTGCAGGTGGGTTCCTGGTCGGTGGAGGAGCTGAGGATGAAGCTGGCCTCTCTGGACCCTCAGATGGAGCAGGAGATCGAGGAGATCCGTCAGAGGTACCAGGCCAAGCGACAGCCCATCATCGACGCCATCGAGGCCAAGAAGCGGCTGCAGAACTTCTGAGGACCGTCGTCGGAGCTCAGGAGGTTCCTCACCTGAACACCTGGCCACACCTGCCTGAGGAGCCGTCTTCACTTTCACCGGACGTTGAACTGAGTCTGTTTGACAGAATCTTATCGACCTTTATTGTTTGATCTCACGTACATTTCTAGTTTTAATTGTTTAAGACGTTTGTGAGAGTTTAGTTTTTATTTCTGCCTGTTTTGAGCTTCAACCTCCGTCTCCTGGACCGCTAACCGGCGTCGGCGTCTTTACGTTTGGGTTTTTGTCGTAAACCGGTACAGCATCCTTTTAACTACCCAGAAGTCCACTTTGGTACTCGTCCTTCTGTTTCCTGTCGTTGCTGAGAAACTCTGATGCTGCTAAACGTTTCCGGACCCTGAAAAAAGGCTGCTGAAAAAGCAGGAATTCTGACCCGACCCGGTGGGGGGGGCGGGGCCACCTGTAAAGGTACTAGAACGTTCTCGTAGGCAGAAACATGTGGGATATCAGGAGTTCAGGGTCTTCTGACCCAGACGACGGGACGCTGGTCTTTCAGGGGGTTAATACTTTTATAGGATTATGGTCTTCTCTTCTTTAACCATGTTTCAGCGCGAATAACGAACGTCGTCAAACAGACGAGTTCTGGCGGATCCAGATGTGGGCGTAAAGACGAACCTTTAAGGGTGACGAGAAAAAACAGAAAAACTGCAACTTAGGAATGTCAGCATTTTGAAAAAGTGTCTTCTAGCAAACATAAAAGGACATTTTTATAGTATTTGTCATTGATTTGATATTATTGCTTTTGGTTTTTCTAATTAACATCTTATTGCACTGATAACACACACACACACACACACACACACACATGGTCTCACCTTGTCAGGTGGTAACTCAGTCACTCTCTGGAAGGCTCCGCCCACAGGTAACAGGTACATAACTTGGTTTCATGTTCAGTTTTGGATCCACGAGCCTTAAATGTGTGACGTGTGTAATTTGGAGTTTGTTGTTTAAATCTTAGTATCCTGATTGGTTAATTAACCCAAAGGGAACTTTAGTTGTAAACAGTTTTACCTGTTTCTTGTTTTTTTTAACCTCTGTTGCCCTTTAAAGTGTTTTGATTCAGTTTGTTTGGAAGAACTGATGTAAATGATGAAACGAAGCGTGTTTTTCTCTTGGATGTGGTCCTGATCCGGTACGGCAGAGTCCATGAGCACATCTGGACCAAACGGGGGGGCGGAGCTTCCCACGGATGGGAAAGCTGAAGTGATGCAACAGCCGCCTGTTGGGGTCCGGGCCTTCGTTGTTCTGCCTGTGTTCATTTTGGGTTTTAAAGGTCGTTGTTGGAACTTTGTAGAGATGTTTACAGATGTTTACTAAAGTTTAAACAATCACAGAACAAGTTACATTAGCTGATAGCTGTGTCGCAGATGTTAGCAAAGCTAAAAACAGATGTTCTAAAGCAGTTCGGCCAAAGGAAAACTTATTACCAGATGATGCTGTTATCTCTCTGAAGGAAGTTTGTCTTCTGACTTTCCTCAGAGCTTCTTCCTTCATCCGGCACAAAGCAAATAAGGGACGTGTCCGTATTTTTCTACGTTGGTGTAGCGACGAGGCGGGAAACGGTGGATCACCGTCAGAGTGAAAAACGAGCTTCTCAGGACATGAAACTCCTCAGGGGTGTAAAATAACATAACGAACATAGATGAGGATTGGAAGTATGAGCAACGCGTGATTAATTACTGCTGATGAGCTGTTATTAATCAATACGTTAGAAGAAGAGGCGTCTATCTGATAACAGAAGGCTGTAATTAATTAATTGTTCTGTGTAACATAATGAGCACAAATCTGTAACAAAAGCTAAAGGGATCGTTTTTCTTTATGCACCTGTTTGTTTAAACGGTCAAAACTGGTTACTTTCGGTTCGTGATGCCGCAGAAAAACGGGATATTTTTAATAGTTTATTATTACGTTAGATGCTAACCTGCTTGGCGGCGGCGCTGCTGCTGCGTGAATGAAGTCGAGACCACTGGAGGACGGATAGAACTGTTGGGGTTTGTTTTTCTGTCCTTTTATTTTAAAGTGTTTCAGTTTCCTGATAAAGACGAAATGTTAGCAGGCGTGCGTAGCGCCGCGTAGCTGCTTCCCGCTGCGCCACTTCTGACCACACGGGGGCGTTCAGATAAAAAAACCTGTAATACCGCTTTGTCCCACTAGAGGGCCGCTGTGTTGGCACGTTAACTCCTGATACGCTGCCCCCGTGTGGTCAGAGGTGGTGTTGCTACGTAGCTTGATCCATTTCCAGGTGATGAGCTAGTTTTTTGTTTTGCTGTATCTGAGCTCGTCCTCTAAACTGGTAAATGTGTTCTGTTGAGTAAAAGCATCACAGGTGCGCAGTTACAGGTGTTCACGTGGAGACGTGAACAAACAAACCACCGTAGAGGAGAAAATGTAACCGTTTACAGGAAGAGGCAGGTAACCATCTGAAACCATCGCTGGATTCAGAAGCTGTTGTTGCTTCGTGTCTCGAACTCTTTGATGTGAAACTGAACGTGTGAATCTGCCTTAAAGTCCAGGATGTTTCTGTTGGTTCTTTTAATAAACATCACAGAAATCACGCTGTTCTCGTTCTTCCTCCAGTTTTAAACACTTTGAGCTTTTCAGCAGAGAGAATAAATATGTTCTTCTTTTTTTAAAACCAGCGTGAAAGTGTCCTGGTGGAAACATTTAGGTCTTCAGAGAAGAAAAGGTCCAGTTTTTTTCTGAAGCAGTTTTAACAGCTGGATAACAGCTGGATCTCTTCTCCTTCTGGACCATCCTCTGGAAACCCTAGAGATGGTTCTGGAGAAGATCCCAGTAGATCAGCAGGTTCTGGACCAGTCAGACCAACAACCAGGACACGTTCTTTCTTCTCCATCCTGATGCTGGTTGATCTTCAGCAGCAGTGTTGCCAGATTTGATTGAGCAATTTCCGCCCAATCGTGTTCCAAAACCCGCCCACTTCAGGAAAAACCCGCCCAATAAGTGTTTTCATACGAAAACAGATTTAAATGCATTTACAGTATTAAACAATTAAGCCTAAATAAAAAGTTGTATTTTATTATAGTGCATGTCACAGAAAATGTGCAAAAATGCACATCGTTTATCCCAGTGCCAGGGCCAAGTTAACACAGCAGCAGTAACATCAACCACGTAAACACTATTTCTTATAGTTTCCCCACTTCGGCATGATAGCCAACTTATTTTTCTAACAGAATAGCCGATAACTTTGAGTTGAGAGAGAGAGCGGCTTCTGCCTCAGACTTCTGCATCGGCGTACTAAGGTTTGTTGAGGAGACGTCACGATATACTGAATTTTGTATTTGTACTGTTTTTAAATCATAAATACAATAGAAACCATAAAATAAAAGTTTGTTGTGCTGTTTTCACAATATTAAAAAACCGCCAGATGTTGGTAAAAGCAGCCCAAATTGTGTATTCCCGCACAACGCATTTTCCCCCCGCCAGCTGTAATCAAAAGTAGCCCAATTGGGCGGAAAACCGCCCAATCTGGCAACACTGTTCAGCAGGTCGTCTGGACCACGTCTACATGGATGAATGTGATTGGCTGATCAGATATGAGCAGGTGGAGCAGGTGAGGTGAATGGAGAGAGATCTACTCTCCTTGTTTGGGGGATTGAGGTGAAGATTTGAATCTTCTGGGTTCCTCAGAACAGCAGCAGACTCAGAACTGCCATATTATATTATTATAAATATAATATAAATATTATTATAAATATAAATATATAAATGAAGTGATGTGCTTCGGCACATCATCACCTCTCAGGTTTAAATTCCTCTGAGTCGCAGCTACATTCGTCTTTACGTCTACCAGAAGAAAACAAACTTAGCTAACTCGGTTAGCAACAACATTCCACTTATTTTTGACCTGGGTGGCGTCTCTATCTGTGAAACCTCCTTCATTTAACCTGGCCGCTTTGAAAAGCTCACAATTTTTATGTTTCCTGCCATCTGTTCTTTTAATTATTTCCAGTTCCTCCAAGCTATTTATTAAATAAATCGTCTCTGCTCTTGAACACCGTTTACTGCGTGCTGCCATTTTGAAAACAAGCCCAGCGTGGAATATAAGCGTCATGGCGACAGACGGGCAAGAGAACTAGCATGCGCAGAAAGACGGGAATTAATTTAAACAGGAATGAGTGTAAACATGACCACAGAATTATTTAATTCGGAATTAAAATGGGAATAAACCAGCCACTTACTTCGGAATTAAGTTTAATTCGGAATTGACATTTTCATATGGAATTAAGTGTTTACATGGTAACTTTTATTCGGCTTTAACTTTAATTCTGAATTAAAGAGGAATTAAACTTCCCATGTAAACGCACCCATCGAAGCGCTGAGCTTCTCATTTCTGCTCCGACTCAACCTTCATCACACCTGTCCTGGTGGGTTTAGATCTCAGGTGAGGCTGCTGTGGTCCCGCCGTGGCTGCGTGTCAGTGCACGTCTTCATCATCACCTCTGAGCCCGTTGACGGTCGACTCTTTAAGACTTTCCTTGTAGCATCAGATCCATCAAACGCTGAGACCTTTGAGGCTCCGCCCCCTCCTGTTCCCTCTGAGAGCTCAGTCTGCCAAAATAACTGTCTGAAAATAATAATCTGATCAGATTAGAGGTAATCAGATCATCTCTGATCCGATCAGCTGTGATCTGATCACCTCGAAGAAGCTTTAAATTAATTCTGGAGAAAAGAAAATCACATCGAAACATTAAAGACTTCAAGTTTAAGGTCGTCTGTTTCTGTCCTGCTTTTACTCACTGAAAGAAAATTAAATGTAATACTTGATGCCCCCCCTCCCCCCATGTACAGAACTGAAACCCTAACCCTCTATACCTGTTTACACGTGACACGCCTCCTTTTATTCTTCTTCTCACAGAAATAATCAAACTATCAGGAGTGAAATGAGGCCACTGATGTTTAGACGTTTAAACACAATAAAGTTAACGTTGGTTTCCATCTTCAGAGACGTTGGTGCTTCAGGTTTTCTGGTTTGTTCTTCTCTTTGCTTCGTTAAACACATCTGGTGTCTGCACCGGCTTTTTAGGAGCTGCTGTCATTTTAGCTCTTTAGTTTGATCTTCTGTGAACCAGAAGCTGGAAATCCTGGTTCCTTCTCGTCAGACCACGGAGGAGTTCTGGCTGGTTTCTCTGTAAGCAGCTGTCTCAAAAACCTCCAGACGGATCACAGCAGTTCTTCTGCTTCCTCCAGGTGTGCTGACGCAGATCCCAGCATGCAACTGGAGCTTCTTAACGTCATGAGAACTCACGGCTGTTGCTTTTTCAAGCTGCAGTCATGAGTTTTATGATCCAGGCAGAAACCTGAAGGTTCACACTGAGACGTTTTAGACCAAAATAAAATCTGTTTCATGTTCTCGTCTAGTTTCCTGCTGCTTTCGGTCCAGACTCACCACGACGGAGCTTCAACCTCCGTTAGCGTCGTCCTCTGATGCTCCAGAGTCTTCCTCAGCAAGTCTTCCTCAGTCAGCCATCAGCAGGTCAACTTCATTTCATTTCTCTGAGACTTTAAAGGTTTCTAACCCGGACCCGTCTGCAGACGTCCTCGTCCTCCTGAAACCTCCACAGATGTTTCTAAGAAAATGCCGTCAAAGTCAAAAGGAGCTGATATTCTCAAATAAAATAGTAAAATAATCACCTGATATGTTCGTTATGTTCGACTGGAACAAAATATGGGTTTATGACATTTATAAATCATTGCATTAAACTTTAAACTTCCTTCTACCGGAAGGACACGTGTCAACCTGGAGGGCAAAGGGGGAGGAGCTTGAGCAGCACCTGGAGTCTACCTGAGCACAGAGAAAATGAAGTTGTGGCTACAGGTAATTATCTTAAATGGGGAGGGCTGATCATTTTCCTTCAGTCTGTTGCTGGTGTTTGTTTTTAATGTCTTTTTTAATGCTAATCTGCTTGGAAACGTCCCTGATGGGCGTGTTCAGATACTGATGGCGTGTTCAGATACTGATGGGCAGTGTTCGTGTTTCAGATACTGATGGGCGTGTTCAGATGTGTCAGATACTGAGGGGCGTGTTCAGATACTGATGGGCGTGTTCAGATACTGAGGGCGTGTTCAGATACTGAGGGGCGTGTTCAGGATACTGAGGGCGTGTTCAGATACTGATGGGCAGATACTGAGGGCGTGTTCAGATACGTGTTCATACTGATGGGCGTGTTCAGATACTGATGGGCGTGTTCAGATACTGAGGGGCTGTTCAGATACTGATGGGCGTGTTCTGATGGGCGTGGGGCGTGTTCAGATACTGAGGGCGTGTTCAGATACTGATGGGCGTGTTCAGATACTGATGGGGCGTGTTCAGATTGATGGGCGTGTTCAGATACTGAGGGGCGTGTTCAGATACTGATGGGGCGTGTTCAGATACTGATGGCGTGTTCATACTGATGGGCGTGTTCAGATACTGATGGGCGTGTTCAGATACTGATGGGCGTGTTCAGATACTGATGGGCGTGTTCAGATACTGATGGGCGTGTTCAGTACTGATGGGCGTGTTCATACTGATACTGGGGGCGTGTTCAGATACTGATGGGCGTGTTCAGATGGGGTGTTCAGATCTGTGGGCGTGTTCAATACTGATGGGCGTGTTCATATGATGGGCGTGTTCATGATGGCGTGTTCAGATACTGAGGGGCGTTCAGATACTGAGGGCGTGTTCAGATACTGATGGCGTGTTCAGATACTGATGGGGCGTGTTCAGATACTGAGGGGCGTGTTCAGATACTGATGGGCGTGTTCAGATACTGATGGGCGTGTTCAGATACTGATGGGCGTGTTCAGATACTGAGGGGCGTGTTCAGATACTGATGGGCGTGTTCAGATACTGATGGGCGTGTTCAGATACTGAGGGGCGTGTTCAGATACTGATGGGCGTGTTCAGATACTGATGGGCGTGTTCAGATACTGATGGGCGTGTTCAGATACTGAGGGCGTGTTCAGATTCAGATACTGATGGGCGTGTTCAGATACTGATGGGCGTGTTCAGATACTGATGGGCGTGTTCAGATACTGAGGGGCGTGTTCAGATACTGATGGGCGTGTTCAGATACTGATGGGCGTGTTCAGATACTGAGGGGCGTGTTCAGATACTGATGGGCGTGTTCAGATACTGATGGGCGTGTTCAGATACTGATGGGCGTGTTCAGATACTGATGGGCGTGTTCAGATACTGATGGGCGTGTTCAGATACTGATGGGCGTGTTCAGATACTGATGGGCGTGTTCAGATACTGAGGGGCGTGTTCAGATACTGATGGGCGTGTTCAGATACTGATGGGCGTGTTCAGATGACGTGTTCAGATACTGTTCATGGGCGTGTTTCAGATACTGATGGGCGTGTTCAGTATACTGAGATACTGGGCGTGTTCAGATAGATGGGCGTGATACGAGGGGCGTGTTCAGATACTGATGGGCGTGTTCAGATCAGATCTGATGGGCGTGTTCAGATATGATGGCGTGTTCAGATGGGCGTGTTCAGATACTGGTGGGCGTGTTCAGATACTGATGGGCGTGTTCAGATACTGGTGGGCGTGTTCAGATACTGGTGGGCGTGTTCAGATACTGATGGGCGTGTTCAGATACTGAGGGGAGATGAAAGGACCCGGAGAGTTCTGGACCCGTCAGTCAGCAGTGATGGTGGACGTCCAGTCAGCAGGAAACAGCAGCTGGATGTTTCACAAACTCATCTGGTAAATGAAGTTTATGGCAGGACGCCACCGACGCTGAATTTATGGCAACGCTTCAGAGCGAAGAGAAAGCTTCCTAAAACGCTGCGTCACGTCTGTTGTTCACATCCATCTCTTTACCTCAGATTTTACCTTTCACTCTCCACAGACGTTATTTATATCAGACATAAATCTAATCTCAAGCACGGTTGGTAATAACTCACTGTCCTTTTGGTGAATTTGATTTAAGTCCCATAAGAATAACTGAAGGGCGGGACCATGTGGATTCATCTCTGCTGAGACTGGATGATGCTGCTGTCCATCATTAACATGATCAGCTGATCGTTAATGATGCTGCTGTCCATCATTAACGATCAGCTGATCGTTAACGATGCTGCTGTCCATCATTAACGATCAGCTTCTCGTTAACGATGCTGCTGTCCATCATTAACGATCAGCTGATCCTTCTTCAGAACAGCTCAGTGGAAACTAAAATCAGAATCCCTGCCCGTTAGCAACCCGTTAGCAACCCGTTAGCAACCCGTTAGCCGGTTTCTGTAGCTGCTGGGAGACACTGGAACATCAGTCCAAACGTATTCAATCCATCTTCTGACATTAAAATGATTAGAAAGCTTCTGAGTCTGATTGCATTTTATAAATCTGTCCACTGTGGATATTTGCAATCTGAGGAAGAATGAAGAGTCAAAGCAGGGAGGCGGAGTTTATGGTCCTGTTGTCTACTAGATAGAGAACAAACTTCTACAGGATCAATAGAACAATTAAGTTCTCCAGATGATGAAGAAGCTGCAGAATCAGGCTGATGGATGGATGGATGGATGGATGGATGATGGATGGATGGATGCATGGATGGATGATGGATGATGGATGGATGATGGATGCATGATGGATGGATGGATGCATGGATGGATGGATGGATGATGGATGGATGGATGGATGGATGGATGGATGGATGATGCATGGATGATGGATGGATGGATGCATGGATGGATGGATGGATGGATGGATGGATGCATGGATGATGGATGGATGGATGGATGGATGGATGGATGGATGGATGGATGGATGGATGGATGGATGGATGGATGGATGGATGGATGGATGGATGGATGGATGGATGGATGATGGATGGATGGATGGATGGATGGATGGATGGATGGATGCATGGATGATGGATGGATGATGAGTTGATGGATGGATGGATGGATGGATGGATGGATGGATGGATGGATGGATGGATGCATGGATGCATGGATGGATGGATGGATGGATGGATGGATGGATGGATGGATGGATGGATGGATGGATGGATGGATGGATGATGGATGATGGATGGATTGATGATGGATGCATGGATGATGGATGGATGGATGGATGGACGCTTCTTGCTGCTGCTCCGGGGACGTGTCCCTGCGACGCTGGACGCTCCAGTTTGTGTCCGGTGGGGTGGTTTTGCGGTCGGGTGTCGACCTGCCGTCTGCAGGTGCGGACCGGTCCTCCAGCGACATGGACCGTGTAGCTGGAGGCCGGTTCGGGAAGCTGAGTAGTCCTGAACTGCTACCCGCGGCAACCACCGCCACTGGATCTGGGCTGCAGCGTCACGGAGCCGGGACGAGCCCCCGACGTAGCAGCGGCGACATGCTGCCCCCGTCCAGCTGTCTACACGCCGGATGGGTCAGCTGACCTGGCAGGGGCCGTCTGGTGACCTGGTGGGGCCCAGCACCGCCGGGGGAGACGACAACGGCCTGGTCCGGTCCGCATGATGAACCGGGCTCTGGGACGGTCGGCTCCGTCGCTCACCGGACTGAATGGAGCTCGGTCTTCCCAGAGGAGACGGTCTGGTTCATCGGTGTTTCCTCCTCTGACCTGCAGATATCTCACTGGTCATCGTTATGGAGATATACTGGTTCTAACAGCTGTTAACTGGTTCTAACGGCTGTTAACTGGTTTTAACGGCTGTTAACTGGTTTTAACGGCTGTTAACTGGAGTTAGCACTCGGACCACAGGACCGGGACATGAAGACGGAGCGCTGGACGCCGGCAGCTCCTCTAGTCCACCAGACTGGACTGAAACCTGAATTTCCCCCCTGGAGGATCAATAAAGTATATTTGAATTTGAATTTGAATTTAAACGACTGAAGCTGTTAGGACGTCACTGATTGGTCGACGGTCTCCGGACGTCAGAGATCAGCTGGCGTCTGTCTTCTCTCTCCTCCCTCTGTGTTCATCTTCTTGTTTATTATCTTGTCGTATCTGAACCGAGATCCAATAATCTTTTTCAACCCTTCAGTTTTTCTCCAGAACAAACAAAAACCCAAATATGAGTTTCACCGGCAGGATGTTTCATTTAAACGTCACCTCGTCCTTTTTTTCATCCACAAAAGCACCATTCACAGTTATTCATTGTATTCCTTTTATTCGCTTCATTTTGTGTCTGCATGCTATCTGACTTCAGCTCTATGTGTTAAATTTCACCTGGTTTTATCTTTTTATTAGATTTTTCACATCCATGCTGTTGGAGTCCAATATGAGAACCAACAGAACTCCGTCTTTAAATAATCCACGTGTAGAGATTAAAGACAACCACGACGACGCTGCCGTCTGTCTGTTTTTAAATCTGCTGCAACAGTTTTGATGACAGTCGTTGGTCTCAGATGTTCAACAACGATGTTTATTTCACCTTGTTTTGCTTTAGAGATGTTGGTCTGACATGAATACGACCTAAATCAGATTGGACCACGTCAGCTCTGAACATCCTCACAGCTGATACGGATCCGTCCTGCTCGTGAACGTGAAGGACGGATGTTCAGCGTAACTGTAGTTGATGACTCCTCCTTCATCCTCTTCTACGTCGTCGATGTCGTCCTCGTCCTGATAGGAACTGTCCCCGTCTGACGACTCCTCTTCCTCGTCGTCCTCCAGCTTGTTCTCGCAGCTCATCCTCATCCTCTCCAGGTTGTTGTTCCTCACCGAGGCTTCCAGAGCTTTCTGTCGCCGGTAGAAGTGAGAGAACTTGTTGAAGATGATGGTGATGGGCAGCGCCACCACCAGGGTGCCGCCCAGGATGCAGCCGCCCGCCGCCAGCTTCCCGGCCACCGTGACGGGCACCACGTCGCCGTAGCCCACCGTGGTCATGCTAACTGTCCCCCACCACCAGCAGGCAGGGATGGTGTCCAGACCCACGTCCTGAGGACAGAGACAGACGGTCCAGGTTCAACATTCATCTCATTACCACAACGGAGAAACACAGTAGAGGTCCAAAAGGACATTTGTTCTGTAAAAGGGATTTTTATTAGCTTACAGGGTCCCCCTATAGATCCATCCATCCATCCATCCATCGATCCATCCATCCATCCATCCATCCATCCATCACCTATGGCCGTTTAATCCTCTGTAGGGTCACGCCCCTGTAGATGTGGACGTCAAGTCACCTTCAACACTGTCTGAGGTTTAGTCCTAGTTGGTTTCTTATGTTGTCACTCTCATTTTTTTTCTTCCATCATTATTTTTTTTCTGAGTCTCTTAGTCATGTCCCATCATGTCCATGACATGACATGACGTCATGAACATGACATCATGGACGTCATGAACATGACATGACATCATGGACATGTCATGACATGACATCATGATGACATCATGTGTCATGACATGTCATGACATGGACATGTCATGTCATGACATGTCATGATGTCATGACATGTCATGACTCATGTGACATGACATGATCATGACATGTCATGACATGTCACATCATGACATGATGTCATGTCATGATGTCATGATCATGACATGTCCATGATGTCATGACATGATGTCATGACATGTCATGACATGACATGACATGATCATGACATGTCCATGTCATGATGTCATGATGTCATGTCATGACATGTCATGACATGTCATGATGTCATGTCATGATGTCATGTGCATGATGTCATGACATGTCCATGATGTCCATGATGTCATGTCATGATGTCCATGATGTCATGATGTCATGATGTCATGATGTCCATGATGTCATGTCATGTCATGATGTCATGATGTCATGTCATGATGACATGTCATGATCATGTCATGTCCATGATATGTCATGATGTCCATGATGATCATGATCATGATGCATGATGCCATGACATGTCATGCATGATCCATGATGTCATGATGTCATGACATGATCATGATGTCATGACATGACATGACAATGATTCATGATGTCATGATGTCATGACATGTCAAATGTTGACTGTAACTGACTGAGCCCATGAAAAAACCAAAAATACAGTAAATCCAAATGTAAAAAAACCCAAACAAACAGATTCTTTTCCACCAATCTTTTCTTTTGTGAATCTTCTTTTGAGTAAAACGGATCAACAGCACATTCAACAACGCTGAAAAGAATCTTGGAAGCAGACAGGTTGTTGAGTTTTGTTTCTCTGACAGAGTTTATTCTCAGCTTCGACTGACAGAAGACACGTTTCTTTATTTTCTTTATTTAAGTCCTGTTGGCCGTGAACTCCAGAGGTGTTCTGGAGAATCTGCTTATAATTTAGTCTGTTTTCAAAAGCGCTTCACTGGACAAGAAGTAGAAAAGGTTCAGGTCCAGCATGGAGGGAATGATGGATCAATGATCTACAGCATTGATGAGCAGCTCAGCTGATCAAACAGCTGAAGGAAGTCAAAGTCAGTTAGTTTCTGTCTTCATTCTGTTCTGCCGTCAGAGCTGCAGCTGCAGGTAAACTGGGACCAAACTGGGAATCAGAAACGGTCTCACTGGTTTTACCTCCTCACATTCAGCAGTGTAAGCGATTCCAGAGAAGACGGACACGCCCACAGCCAGGTAGAGCAGCAGAATGCCCACCTCCCGGTAGCTGTGCTGCAAACACAACAGAGGGAAACATGTTAGAGCATCTAACGGAGACGAGCTGGTCCAGATTTATGAAATAAATTCCTCTAACGGCGTCGTCTTCACCGCATCAAAGTAAATAAACAGATAAATCATTTAAAACAGAAGGGGGGGGCGGGGAAACAAAGCAAATAACAGATAAATCATTTAAAACAGAAGGGGGGCGGGGAGACGAGCATCAGGAGAAAAGCTTTGATGCAGTAAAATGAGACGTGGACCAAAGTGTCCCGTCATCCATCTGTCCCCCGGGACGCTGCAAGAACAACAGACAAGAAGAAACAAGTCGTCCTCCGTCTACTAAAAATAAAACTCCTCCCTGCATCAACTCCCGCTTTAATATCACAGATCAGTTAGTTGAGCTCCTGGGAGGAAGATAAAATAAAATAATCGCTCATCGCTGTTATCGCCCTCATTAAAGTCACTCATGATCCAGAAATCTGAAATAATGTGGATTTATGACGCATTTGTTTCAGACGACGACCTTCAACCAATAAAAATAAAACACGAGAGCAGAAAATAAATCAGATTTAGATCAGAAAATACACAGAAAAGTGCTGATGATCAATAAACGTTATTCACAGAAAACCTAACGAGTGAACAGTTTTATCGTCGTATTTTGAGCAGAACTTGTAAACTCACATTTCATTAAAACCTTAAGAAGTTGTTTAAAAACTTCTGGATAAAACAGACACCTGGTCGTTGGATGTAATTAATATTAAAAGACATGAAATAAGAGAGTTTTAATGATGAAGTCGACTCTGATGGAGAGAAACTGCAGGATGGTTCATGCCTCTGTGACGGACAGGTTCCCCCCCCCCATCATGGATTGATAACTGATCACGGATTGATGGATGTGTGTTCATTTTTTTTCTGGGACAGATTTGGGACAGAGTTTAAAATCCTTAAAGCCTTTGAAGGAAAACAGGCCACGCCTTCTTGTATGATGATGTCATTATTTGGTCTCCGCCTCAGACAGCCTCCCTCTGCTGCTGCTGCTGGATTTATAGTTTTTTTTTTTATCCTGTTAACCAGTTTTTTTTTCTCTGACTCGTTCAGGCTGAAGGATTGAACCAAAGTGAAGGTTTGATGAGCCAAACGTACACATTTATGAACACTTACATCCAATCACATGGACGTTGAGGATTAAAGTTAAATCTGACTTCTTTATGTTCCTTCAGGTGTGAACTGACTGAACTGTTTCATCTCCCTTTCAGAACAAAAGCACATTTAACGTGAGCTGTTTGATTAAAATGATGCAACAATGGAAACAGTGTTTTCAAAGTAGATTGTTTGCAGGAAATAAACGAAATTCTTTTTAATTTAATTAAATTTCACCCAGATGTTAAATGAGCATCGACTCTTGTTGAAGTCAGGCGGTTTATTAATGTGACTCTTCAGCGTAAATGTCGACATAAAGCAACACAATCCAGTAAATTAACATCAACCAAAAGGCAAAGCTGCTGATTTAAGTCAATTATAGCAGCTGATGCACAGCTGAACTGAAACAACTGAAACACGAGCAGCTTCAGACGTGTAGATGAAATAAAACCCAGAAGGAGCAGCACGGCTGGGCGCCGTAGCAACAGATGCTGCATCTACATCTGCTGCATCTCCATTAACAGCATCTCTGCTGCATCACTGCTGCATCACTGCTGCATCACTGCTTTATCTCCGCTGCATCTCTGCTGCATCTCTGCATGCTGCTCATGCTGCATGTCATTTGCCTGTCAGCTGCTCAGAGCAGCGCAGAGACGCTGCACCTGCTCAAGTCTCACTACATTTCAACCTCTGCATCTCCGCTGCATCTCCATTAACAGCATCTCTGCTGCATCTCATTACACCTGCTGCATCTCTGCTGCATCTCTGCTGCATCTCTGCTGCATCTGCTGCATCTCTGCATGCATCTCTGCTGCATCTGCTGCATGCATGCTGCTGCTGCATCACTGCTGCATCACTGCTGCATCACTGCTGCATCTGCTGCTGCATCTGCTGCTGCATCTCTGCTGCATCACGCTGCATCATCTGCTGCATCTGCTGCATCTGCTGCATCACTCTGCTGCTCTGCTGCATCGCATCTCTGCTGCATCACTGCTGCATCTGCTGCATCTCTGCTGCATCTGCTGCATCACTGCTGCATCATCTGCTGCATCTCTGCTGCATCTCTCATCTCATCACTCATCTGCTGCATCATCTGCTGCATGCATCATCTGCTGCATCTCTGCATCTGCTGCATCACTGCTGCATCTCTGCATGCTCTGCTGCATCACTGCTGCATCACTCTGCTGCATCTGCTGCATCATGCTGCATCACTGCTGCATGCTCATGCTGCTGCACTGCTGCATCACTGCTGCATCTGCATCATGCTGCATCTGCTGCATCTCTGCTGCATCTGCTGCATCTCTGCTGCATCACTGCTGCATCTCTGCATGCTGCATCTCTGCTGCATCACTGCTGCTGCATCTCTGCATCTGCATCACTGCTGCTCTGCTGCATCACTGCTGCATCACTGCTGCATCAGCATCTGCTGCATCTCTGCTGCATCACTGCTGCATCTCTGCTGCATGCTGCATCTCATCATCTGCTGCATCACTGCTGCATCTCTGCTGCATCACTGCTGCATCATGCACTCGCTGCATCTCTGCATCTCTGCTGCATCACTGCTGCATCTCTGCTGCATCTCTGCATCTCTGCTGCATCTCTATTAACTGCTGCATCACTGCTGCTGCTGCATCTCTGCTACTGCTGCATGCATGCTGCATCACTGCTGCATGCATCATCTGCTGCATCACTGCTGCATCTCTGCTGCTGCATCACTGCTGCATCTCTGCTCTGCTGCATCACTGCTGCATCTCTGCTGCATCTCTGCTGCATCACGCTGCATCTCTGCTGCATCCTGCTGCATCTCTGCTGCATCATCTGCTGCATCTCTGCTGCATCACTGCTCATCTGCATCTTGCATCATCACTGCTGCAGCTGCTGCATCACTGCTCTATCATCTGTTTGCTGCTGCATCAACTGCTGCATCTGCTGCTGCATCACTGCTGCAATCTGCTGCAGCTGCATCTCTGCTGCATCACTGCTGCACATTTTAACATGCTGCAAATAAAGCTGCATCTATGCTGCTCACTGCTCTAATTACTTTATTTCTTGCATGCAGCAGTGGTAGTAAATTAGCCTGAAACACTTTTTTCAAACACTGTCTCTGTGTAAAAAAAATCATCCAAATAAACTGTAACAAACTGAATACTGGAGGCATTAAAACTAAGATCTAAAATGATTAAGCCATTAAGTCTGATTTTATGCCGGTTTTCTTTTCTGGTTTCGTTTGAGGCTCTTTAAGCATTTAAAACACATTTAAGTTCTCGTCCTCCAGATAAAGTTATAGCTCCATTATTTCACTAGAACTCATAAATGTGTAATGTTGTCAGAGAACAACCACAACAATAATCTTGTCAGCTCAACAAATATATATTTATATCATAATTTATGAGACCAGGCAGGCAAAAAAGGAACTGTTTCAAACTGCTGATGAAAAGTGGAAGAACTGACGTTTGATGAATCATAAAAAATACTGACACGAGTAGATCTGTTTGTAGAAATATTTCAGTTTTGTATCTCAATCTTCAACCTTTTTTGTATTTTAGTTTGATTATTTTATTCTTATCACTCAGATAAAAGCTAAAAGCGTCTGAATCTGTAAAATGATGAGGGTTCTTCATCCTTGACGGCGGTCACATGTCAGCTCAGATCTCCTCACCTCCACCAGCCTTCACCTGACACGTCTGCAGGAAGGTCAGCAGACTGAAACACCTGGTTTCCTCTGGACGCTTCAAACGTTGCATAATTCAGTCCCGACTCACCTGCAGCGTAGCTCCCAGCGAGCGCAGACCGGTGGAGTGTCGCGCCAACTTCAAGACCCTGAAGATCCTCATCAACCTGAACACCTGGAGGAAGAGGAGGGCCGTGAGTCTCAGAGGGGAGGAGCTACAGCTTTTACTTTAAAGAGGCGTCTGCTGCCCGGTTTCCTGTTTCAGTCCCATCTAAACGCTCATGTAGGTGTGTGCTGCAGTCGCTCAATAATAATAAAATACTACATTACTGGACTAGACTTAATAATAATAAAGTACTATCAGGTCTTTGGCTGCAGGTGGACCTGATATTTGGTCCCATGATTCTTTGACAACAGTGATGTTTCATCTGTGACGGGCTGAAACCGTCTGGAGGTGATGAAGGTCGGAGGTCAACAAGACTCCTGATGCTTTAACAGGTTCCTCTGACAGACGTTTCATTCAGACCTCAGGAAGTTGGGTCGACTTTAGAAAATAAATAAAGGAAATAATATGTTTCCCTACAGCAGAACAATGTGTGAGAAATGTTTCCAGCTGAGGTGAACAACGATCACAACACTCAGCAGGTAAAACGTCCTGAAATAATGTTTCAGGGTGTTTTTTCTCTTCTGGATCTGATTCTGGGTCCCAACAGTTAAAGGTGTTTTTTAAATTTTTACGTTTTCCGCTGGCACTTTTTTAATTCGTCCCTACAAGTTTCACACTGGCAGACCGTAACCCCGCCTCAGGAAAAGGGACCAATCACAGCGGAGTGGGAGGAGCAGAGGAAGGAAGGTTTCTGTTCCTGTCGGCAGGAATGAAACTCACCTGCACCAGTCGTCCCAGGTTTCCCAGCTCAGACTCTGAACCCAAGGTCAGGTCGAAGATCAGGGTGATGTAGATGGGAACCACGGACACCATGTCGATGATGTTCAGAGGATGGCGGAAGAACTTCTTCCTGTTTGGTGCAAGCAGCAGCCGCGTCACAACCTCGGAGAGATCGGAGATACTCAGGCCTCTGTTTTCCTCTGGAGTCATCAGTGTCCATTTGTCAAAAGGCAGAAAGTTTGGTCTATTGTCTCACCTCAAAGGTGAACCAGCAGGTGCAGAACACCTCCAGGGCCTGCGTGGTCGGGTCCTCCATCAACTGTCCATCAGCATCAAAGGTCTGAAACAGTGAGGACAAAGATCCCAGGTCTTTATGACACATTCATCTTCACCGGTATCTTCCGGGTTTCTGACCATCAGACAGCTGCATCGCTGAACCTTAATTTTTATTATTTTATTTTTATTCCTCTGAAGACAGAATGAACCCAGATGTGGCACGTTTTTCTATTAACTTCATTTCTTTTGTTAATATGGGTTATATAGGGTTAGGGTTATGGGGGAGTTAGGTTATGGGTTTAGGGGTTAGGGGTTGGGTTAGGGGTTAGAGTTTAGGGTTAGGGTTAGAGTTAGGGTTTAGGGTTAGGTTAGGGGTTAGGGCTTTAGGGGTTAGGGGTTAGGGGTTAGGTTTGGTTAGGGTTATGGGTTAGGGTTAGGGTTAGGGGTTCGGGGTTAGGGGTTAGGGGTTAGGGTTAGGGTTAGGGGTTATGGGTTCGGGTCGGGTTGGGTTAGAGTTGGGGTTAGGTTAAGGGTAGGGTTAGAGTTAGGGGTTCGGGGTTGGAGTTATTCAATTCAATTCAATTTTATTTTATAGCGTCTGTTACAATGACAATTGCTCTAGGCACTTTACATAGACCCAGATCAGACCCCTGAGCAAACTCATCACTAAGATTATATCATTAAAATCCAGTTAGGGTTAGGGGTTGAGTTAGTGGTTAGTTGGGTTAGGGTTGGGTTAGGGTTAGGTTTGGGGTTAGGGTTAGGGGTTAGGGTTAGGGGTTAGGGTTAGGGGTTAGGGGTTAGGGGTTAGGTAGGGGGGGTTGGTTAGGGTTAGGGGGTTAGGTTAGGGGTTGGGTTAGGGGTTGGTTTGGATTAGGGTTCTTTTGGGTTGGGTTCCGGGTTGGGGTTTCGGGTTTCGGGTTCGGGTTCGGGTTCGTGTTCGGCTTTGGGCTTGGGTTCGGGTTCGGGGTTCGGGTTCGGGGTTCGCGTTCGGGGGTTCGGGTCCCGGGTCCGGGTTCGGGTCGGGTTCGGGGCTTCGGGCTTAGGGTGGGTTCTTCGGGGTTCGCTTCGGGTTCGGGTTCGGGCTTCGGGGTTCGGGGGCTTCTGGTTCGGGTTCGGGTTAGGGTTAGGCGGTTACGGGGTTAGGGGGTTAGGGGTTAGGGGTTAGGGTTAGGGTATTTGAGTCTCTGTATTGACCTGATACTCTGGGATGCTGTTGATGCACATGGTGGCGATGGATGTGAGCACCACCCCGATGGACAGCAGACTGAAGAGCTTGCTGGGGATGGAGTAACCTGGGTTCTCCAGCGTCAGCCAGAGGCACCTCCTGATGTTCCCATAACGCACCTCCTGGAAGTGCTGCATGTCCCTGAGGACAGGGGGGGACAGGTTCACAGCAGGATGGAGACGGATCCTTTACACTGGCATAACCTGGCTCTTCTTACCTGTTCAGGTCAGATATCTCGTCCACGGACGTGTCCACGCTGCTGACGTCGCTCTCGTCGTCCCACCTGCGGTGTCGGCTGCTCTCCAGCTTGCGGTCGTGGTAACGGTAACTGCAGCAAGTGTCCAGGAAGAACTCGTTGATGCCCCAGTACTCGATCTCCTGGCTGTGTGGAGAAACAGACACTGAAGAGCCACAGCAGATGTTCAGCAGCTGGATCTGCTCACAGGTTCAGCCTCTCACAACATCTGCTGAGCTTCAACCGCTCAGCACACGACCCGTTTGAAACATGACGTCTGCAGAACTGGACCAACACATGCAACTGATGCAACGTTCATCCGCGTGGACATGAAGACGCAGAGACGGACCTGAACGAGAAGACGCACAGCTCCTCCATGACGTGAAGTTTCCCGGTCTGATAGAAGTGGAGGACGTAAGGGAACAGGCCGGGGTTCCTGTCGAAGTAAAACTCCTTCTGCTGCACGTCGTAGTCGTCGCACACCTGCAGGAGTGGGCGGGATACGTGGGACAGTCTGAAAACCAGTTTAGAGACTAAACTGGGACCATCGACAAAATAGATCCAATCAGGGAGATTTGAAAATGACGCCGAGCATCATGGATCAGTCGTCTCACCTCATCGATCCGTCCACCTGACCAGCTGACCCACCTGCAGTAGGACCAGCTGACCCACCTGCAGTGAGACCAGCTGACCCACCTGCAGTAAGACCAGCTGATCCACCTGCAGTGAGACCAGCTGACCCACCTGCAGTGAAACCAGCTGACCCACCTGCAGTGAGACCAGCTGACCCACCTGCAGTGAGAACCAGCTGACCCACCTGCAGTGAGACCAGCTGACCCACCTGCAGTAGGACCAGCTGACCCACCTGCAGTGAGACCAGCTGACCCACCTGCATGAGACCAGCTGACCCACCTGCACCCTGACCCACCTGCAGTAGGACCAGCTGACCCCCCTGCAGTGAGACCAGCTGCCACCTGCAGTAGGACCACCTGCTGACCAGCTGACCCACTGCAGTGAGACCAGCTGACCTACCTGCAGTAGGACCAGCTGACCACCTGCAGTAGACCAGTGACCCACCTGCAGTGAGACCAGCTGACCCACCTGCAGTGAAACCAGCTGACCCACCTGCAGTGAAACCAGCTGACCCACCTGCAGTGAAACCACTGACCCCACCTCAGCATGAAACCACTGACCCACCTGCAGTGAACCAGCTGACCCACCTGCAGTGAACCAGCTGACCCCCCATGCAGCCTGAAACCACTGACCCACCTGCAGCTGAAACCAGCTGACCCACCTGCAGTAGGACCACTGACCCACCTGCAGTGACCACCTGAGCCACCTGCTGACCCACCTACCCAGTGAAACCAGCTGACCCACCTGCAGTGAAACCAGCTGACCCACCTGCAGTGAAACCAGCTGACCCACCTGCAGCAGGACCAGCTGACCCACCTGCAGTGACACCAGCTGACCCACCTGCAGTATGTCCTCCTCTGAGTCGCAGGACAGCAGTTTTCCCAGTCTGGTGTCTGGGAACTTCTTCAGTGTGCTGGAACACAGGCTCCTCTTCAGACCGCCAACATTCACGTGGACCAGACCTTCTTCAGAGTCCTGGTGGACCCAGCTGGGGAGACTCTCCTTCACCATGGTGATATCTGTTGGCTCACAGGAGGAAACAAGTTAGAGATCATTAAAAAAAACAGAAACATCATTCTTTAGAGTGCATGTTCCCCTGAGTGTCTTAGTTTGATTGTTACAGATTTAGAGTTGACTAAAGTAGATCTTTACTTCACTTCAGAGCACGTGAAAACACTCTAGATAGTCTTCTGAAATGTTGGTCTCACTTTGGTCCGTTTTAAGTCTCTGGAGCCATTTATGTAACTTGAGCATTAAAGACATAAAGTAGAAAACATCTGGAAGCTGTCGAGGAACTGGAGCAGAAAGAGAACCGAGTCCTCTGCAGATCTGAAGCAGGCCAGAAAGAGAAGTGGGTCCTTAAAAAAACAACAACAACCGATAACTAAAACCCAAGACAACCTGAAGCACCTTTTCTGCTGGTTCAGTATTTATTGGTCAACTTGGTTGAGTTAAAAAGGACAACATGTTAAAAAGTCTCTTTGGTCTGTGGGAGTAAAGCAGCTGTAATAGATGGAATTAAAATAAATCATTTCTGTCATGCACGATAATAAAACTATTTACATAAACTGTGATGAAACAGTATGAAGGTAAAAAGAAAAGTCATATAACAACTGTCAGTGTTGCGCACGTTTATCAGTAAAGGTTTCATGTTCAGGCTGATCATGTTGATTGTGTTGATGTTCTACTAGTTTCTCTACAGCGTGTTTCTCATCCACCCATTAACTCATCTGGTGTTTCTGATTATAGATTCACATCACAGAGGACTTCAGCTGGTCACTGGACGTCTCACAACTGGTCACTGGACGTCTCACATCTGGTCACTGGACGTCTCACAACTGGTCTCTGGACGTCTCACGTCGGTCACACTCTCACACTGTCACTGGACGTCCACACTCTGGTCACTGGACGTCTCACATCTGGTCACTGGACGTCTCTCTGGACGTCTCAATCTGGTCTCCTCACATCTGGTCACTGACGTCTCACATCTGGTCACTGGACGTCTCACAACTGGTCTGGACGTCTCACGTTGGTACCTGGACGTCTCAACTGGTCTCTGACGTCTCTTGGTCACTGGACGTCTCACAACTGGTCACTGGACACTCACTCTCACATCTGGTCACTGGGCTCAACTGGGCCACTGGACATCTCAATCTGGTCACTGGACGTCACACATCTGGTCACTGGACGTCTCACAACTGGTTGGACGTCTCACACTGGTCACTGGACTGCCACTGGACGTCTCACATCTGGTCACTGGACGTCTCACATCTGGTCACTGGACGTCTCACAACTGGCCACTGGACGTCACACATCTGGTCACTGGACGTCTCACAACTGGCCACTGGACGTCTCACAACTGGTCACTGGACGTCTCACATCTGGCACTGGACATCTCACATCTGGTCACTGGACATCACACATCTGGTCACTGGACGTCTCACAACTGGTCACTGTCAGGACGTCTCACATCTGGTCACTACTGGCGTCCACTGTCCTGGACGCTGGTCACTGGGTCTCACATCTGGTCACTGGACGTCTCACTGGTCACCTGGCACGATGTCTCACGTCTGGTCACTGGACGTCTCACCACTGGTCACTGGACGTCTCACAATGGTCAACCTCACATCTGGTCAACTGGACGTCTCACATCTGGTCACTCTGGACGTCTCACACTGGTCACTGGATCTGGTCACTGGACACTGGTCACTGGACTCACAACGTCACTGGACGTCTCACAACTGGTCACTGGACTCACATCTGTCCACTCACTGGATTCTCACATCTGCCACTGGACATCTCACAACGGTCACTGGAGGTCTCACATCTGGTCACTGGACGTCTCACATCTGCTCACTGGACGTCTCACATTGGTCACTGGGACTTCACAACTGATCACTGGGTCCACAACTGGCTACTGGCTCCTCACTGGCTACTGGGCGTCTCACATCTGGTCTGTGGACTCACATCTGGTCCTGGATGTCTTACTGCTCACTGGACGTCTCACTGGCCACTGGATTCTCACAACTGGTCTCACAACTGGGAGACTGGACGTCTCACAACTGTCTCACATCTGGTCACTGGACGTCTCACAACTGGCTACTGGAGCCTCACATCTGGCTACTGGACGTCTCACATCTGGTCTGTGGATGTCTCACATCTGGTCACTGGATGTCTTACATCTGTTCACTGGACGTCTCACATCTGGCCACTGGACGTCTCACAACTGGTCACTGGACGTCTCACAACTGGTCACTGGACGTCTCTCAACTGGTCACTGGACGTCTCACAACTGGTCTCCGGACGTCTCACATCTGGTCACTGGCAGTTTCACAACTGGTCACTGGACGTCTCACATCTGGTCACTGGACGTCTCACATCTGGCCACTGGACGTCTCACATCTGGTCTGTGGACATCTCACATCTGGTCACTGGATGTCTCACATCTGCTCACTGGACGTCTCACATCTGGCCACTGGACGTCTCACATCTGGTCACTGGACGTCTCACATCTGGTCACTGGACGTCTCACATCTGGTCTCTGGACGTCTCACATCTGGTCACTGGACGTCTCACATCTGGTCACTGGACATCTCACAACTGGTCACTGGACATCTCACATCTGGCCACTGGACGTCTCACATCTGGTCACTGGACATCTCACATCTGGTCACTGGACGTCTCACAACTTGGTCACTGGACGTCTCACAACTGGTCACTGGACATCTCACAGCTGGTCCCTGGACGTCTCACAACTGGTCGCTGGACATCTCACATCTGGCCACTGGACGTCTCACATCTGGTCACTGGACGTCTCACAATTGGTCACTTGATGTCTCACAATTGGTCACTGGAAGTCTCACAACTGGTCTCTGGACGTCTCACAACTGGTCACTGGACGTCTCACAACTGGTCTCTGGATGTCTCACATCTGGTCACTGGATGTCTCACATCTGGTCACTGGATGTCTCACAACTGGTCACTGGACGTCTCACAACTGGTCACTGGGCATCTCACAACTGGTCCCTGGACGTCACATCTGGTCCAGAAGGCCCAACAGCAGCTGTAGCTCCTCAGCAGCTTCTGCAGCAGCGTCAGTGAGAACATCTGCATCACGGTGGCGTACAGCGGCGCTACAGCTGCAGACCTCAGCCGCCTGCAGACGATGGTTGGGACCGCTGAGAAGATCAGCAGGACTCCACTGACCTCCCTGCAGAGCCAAAGACCCACAACATGGACTGTTGACACGTCTCCCTTCAGGCCGGAGGTCCAGAAGTGTGAGAACCTCCAGGCTGAGAAACTCCTTCTTCTCTGAACAGCTGGCAGGAACCACCGCACATCTGCACACACCAACCTGCAGAACTTCCACATGTTAATAGCAGACACTCTGTACATCCCAGATATATATTTCTGCTCTGCCTTTGTATTCTTACATTCATTATATTTTTATCTTGCACTTTTTTATTCTTATTTTTATTTTTTATTTTTATTACTGGTATTTGTGTGGACAGCAAAGCAGAGAAAACTTGTTTTTAACGTGCATTTGACAGTAAACACTTTGAATCTTTGAATCTATGTGCAGTAGTTGTTTGGACCCTCATCGGTTCAGGTTCAGGGTCCAGCTGGAGGACGACGTCCTCGCTGACTGAGCAGCAGCTGGATGGAGGTAAATATGAGGACTCGTAGAATATATTAAAAAAAAAATTCTGCTCTTTCACCTTCATAAAGTTACACACATTTGAAATCAGTTTGAAGCTGGACAACATTTCTGGAGTTAGACGTTGAAAGATCCATCTCTTCCTGGGACAGATGTCCATCAGGGAGACGTGGTGGACGAATCTGCAGCGAAAGACGGAGGGACTGACTCTTGTCTGGTTGGTTTAATTTGTCTCACGTTTTATATCTCAATCTGCATGTGTGAGACAAAGAAATAAACAAAGAATAAAAATAACACGATCTGAAAGAAGCAACGAGACAGAGACACAAATCTGCTGCAGTCGTTCTGAGCTTTAGATCCGTTTCTTGACGCCAATTTCCTACTGATTCATGGATATCAGACGTCTACACTGGTTACCTGAGAGCTGCTTTACGTGCACACGTCCTCCAGGGAGAGTTTCAGTTACAGTGAAATGAAATAAACTCAGACTTACTGTCATGTATGTCCTGTCTTTGTAACGCAGTTCACACTTTTATTTCTTTTCAAATACGTCGTGGCGCCTCTCTGGGTTTCTTTTATCCAGTTATCCTTATATGCTTAAATGTGGAACAATCATCTGCTGAAAAAAGCCTTAAAGACTAAGGACCTTCTGCCAAACCTCCTAAAGCTGCTATTAAGGGATAGCGGCTAGCGGCTAGCGTGAGGTGTAGTTTCTTCTTTTTTTCAGTAATGTTTGATGAAGCTCAGCTGTTGGAGGAAATAACCGCCTGGTCTACATCAGAGAATAACGACAGACAGCAGCTGGAACAGTCCTGCAGGAGTCGCTAACCCGACGGACGGTCGGTAACCTGTCCGCTAACCCGACGGACGGTCGGTAACCTGTCCGGTAACCCGACGGACGGTCGGTAACCTGTCTGCTAACCCGACGGACGGTCGGTAACCTGTCCGGTAACCCGGCGGACGGTCGGTAACCTGTCCGTACCTGACAGACGTCGTAACCCGCACCCACAGACCGGTCGGTAACCTGTCTGCTAACCCGGCGGACGGTCGGTAACCTGTCCGGTAAGGTTACCGACCGTCCAGTAACCTGACGGACGGTCGGTAACCTGTCTGCTAACCCCGACCGGACGGTCGGTAACCTGTCCGTAACCCCGGACTGTCGGTACCGGCTAACCCGATGGTCGTAACCTGTCCGCTAACCAGACGGACGGTCGGTAACCTGTCCGCTAACCCGACAGACGGTCGGTAACCTGTCCGGTAACCCGACGGACAGTCGGTAACCTGTCACTAACCCGACGGATGGTTGGTAACCTGTCCAGTAACCCGACGGACAGTCGGTAACCTGTCTGCTAACCCGACGGTCGGTCAGTTACCTGTCCGGTAACCCGACGGACAGTCGGTAACCTGTCACTAACCCCGACGGATGGTCCTGTCCCAGTACCCGCATTCGTAACCTGTCTGCTAACCCGACGGTCGGTCAGTAACCTGTCCGGTAACCCGACGGACAGTCGGTAACCTGTCACTAACCCGACGGACACTCGGTAACCTGTCCGCTAACCCGACGGACAGTCGGTAACCCGACGGACAGTCGGTAACCTGTCACTAACCCGGTGGACGGTCGGTAACCTGTCCAGTAACCCTACGGACGGTCGGTAACCTGTCCGCTAACCCGACGGACTCGTGGCCGTTTTGACTTTGACTGTGAAGCTTTCCTGGAACCTTCTGGATCCCAGCCAGATGCTGACTCAGATGTTGTCCTCTCCTCGTCTCCTCTGTCTCCCGTTTCCTCGGCATGACTCAGCAAATCCCCAAAAACGTCCTGAAGAGTCTGTGACCAGGTTTATTTTCTGCTCCGGACGTTTGAGTCTCGTTGTTTTGTGATGTTGCCAGTTTGGTTCCGTCTGAACTGGATGAACTTCTGAGACCGGACGTCCAGACGCTAACCGGATGCTCCGGGCTTTTTAACGTTGACTAGATGGACCGGTGCCAGACGGTTCTGACTGGACTTTAAATCTTCACGTCCGAGTCTTTGTGTTTGTCTGAAAGTTGTGAAAGCATTAAGCAGATTCAGCTGAGAGTTCTGCTCAAAAGCGCTTCATTTACCTTCTGTCCACATTAACTATTTCTGAAAAAGAAAAAGCAGAAGGAAGCAGCCAAGACTCCCACTCAGGCTGATTTACTGGATTCCCAGTATGAACCCACACACGGAGCCGCACACTCACAACAGGAACTACACACTGAAATCACTCAGGAGACGACTTAACAAAGCTCACAAACAAACTCTGAAACTCAGCAGAGCTGCTTTCCTCCTCTTCACTGAAATCCCTAACCCTGACTCCTTTCTGCTCTGGCTGATGGCCCCTGGGGCCCACGCTCCTCGTGCAGCCCCCCCCCCCCCCCCCCCCGCGACCCCCCAGTAGGTGCCTCCCTTCAGGTAAAGTGGGTCTGAAACATGATGCTCCGCTGGAAGAGCATCTCTGACTCCCAGACAGGTGCTAATGTGACGCTAATGCTGTTTGAGCCGGAGCTCTCTGACTTCCTCTCAGTCTTCCACCGTCTTCCTGTCGGTATTTAATCAGGCCGCTGAGTGATTTACGGTCACGTGGTCCGATGGTCCGGTGGTAACCATCCACCTGACGGCAGCGCGTCACAGAGTTTCTGGGATCTGACTGCGGGGTCTCCAGGTGCTTCAACGTTTACGTTTCTGTGGTTTTCACTGGTCAGTTTGATCCCTGCGGCCATTTTGAATTTACTTGGAATAATCTGATTTACTTTCCGACAAGATGTAGAACATTAACTGTCACCTCAGATGCTCTTGTCCGTCTCCCGGAAGGTGTTTGCAGATATCCATTCACGTTACCTGTTTGTCACCCAGGTACAGAGACGCCGCAACGGGGTAGGCATACCAGGCAACTGCCTGGGGCCCCGAGCTGGAAGGGGCCCCAGGACAGCGGTGAGATTGGTCCTTTTGTCAATGACAAAATGACTGAACTGCTTTAGACACTGCAACGACGATATGTTGAAAACCCCCTCACATAGGGCTCCACCCCCCCAGCTGTCACTGTCTTGTGTGTTAAGGGACCCCCGAGACACGGCCAATATCGATCCATATCAATGACACAACCTGAAACCTTGACATTGCATTGACACTGCAGCGACACATTTGGACCCCCCTAATGGGGCCCCGACTGCCCGCAGCCGGCTTTCTGAAGTGCTTCAAACTCGATACAAGAAAAATGAAGCGAGCATATCCATCAGGACACACAAAAGGAAAAAAACAAAAAAACAAGAAGATGAAGAAAAAAGAAAACGGGAAAGTGGTAAATTCAAAGGTTATAAGCTGACATTATTAAAAAAAAAGTTGTGATGCCACTTTGTCCCAGTCTGTAGTCTCAGGAAGCACAACTGCACATGAAATGTTTACTGCACCTTAGCTTGCTGTAAGCTAACCAGTAACTGATTTGTATTTGGAAGAGGGCGATATCATATGTCTCCTGATTTCTCTGCAAATGTCACATTAATCAAGAAATATTATCAGGCAGATGAAGTTGGCTGTTCATTAATTATTCCAACAGATCTTAATGTTGAGACTTTGCACATTTCAGTTGTGTTTTGTTATGTTTATTGTATTTTAAGTGTTCTTACTTATTGTGCACTTCTGTTATTTAAATAAAAGATTTTTTGGATTGAATGATTTTCTTGGTGTTTTC
>JAGFBZ010002483.1:0-106430 GCA_018398805.1 Hirundichthys speculiger
CAAAGCTTTCATGTTAAACTGAAAAAGTAATAAAGATATGTATAAAAAAAAAAAAAAACAATATTTTGCTTAACCTTGCCAACCTGCTTAACCTGATACCCTGACCCCCTTTTTTTAGCAAAACGCCTAAAATGAATACCCAAATAAAATGATTGTAACTTCTAAAAACTGTTCTGTCCACATGGATGCATTAAAGTGTTCCATAAAGAAGACACTCTGTAGTTTCTTAAAAAACTGTCAGAAAACTTAGGTGATACAGAGACAGAGTAAGGAACTCTGAAGTCAGTAAAAAAATTAAAATTTTGTTCCGCCGAAATAAAAAATGACTTTCAGGATGAATAATAGTCTGAATATTCATCTGAATAGTAAATGACAGTATGAGGCTGTAGGCACACTATAACTGAACATGTGTTTCAAATTTGAGAAGATAGCAAAAATGACCATTTAAGTGGTCTTTCATTAAAAATCTAGCGCGCCCAAAAAGGCCGGGAGACTCCAAATGAACTCATGTAACCAAAATGATATTCTGAGACAATAGGGACTTTTTCCTTTACATTTTGGTTATTTTTAATCATTTGAGTTAAAATAGTCACAAATTTGCCATTTTAATTTACAACTAGTTTTTGTGTTTATGTGGTTTCCATAAACCACATACTAACATACATACTGTGTAAAAACCACCAATTCATAATATATTTGATGATACAAATATATATGACTACATGTGGAGCATATTACTTTTTAAATATATGTTACAGTTAAGTTTTGAGGTTATGAGGGCTCATTGCTGAAGGTCAAGCAGGGGGAGGCGGAATAATGTTCACTGTCTGAAGAGTCTCAAAAAATCTTCTCAGTGCCTTGGACACTAAAACGTATTTTGGACTTACTTTGAGCCATTTAACCGTGAAAAGTTATCTTATTTTACGCGAGTTATTTTGCTGCTTGCACCGCTGAGCGCTCTGCTTAAAATGCGCACATGCAGGATGGGGGGGCCACCGTTACGCGCAGGCATAAAACGGCTCAGATAAAAGTCGAATTACACATGCAATACGTCATTGGAAAGGTTGATCTATGCTCTAAAAGGCGGAAATGACGAATCTAAGGTCCGCCTTGTAGTGTCAATCAAATGCATTGCAAAGAGAGTCACCGGAAATTCAAACAAAGCCATCTTTGTTACGGGAAGATGATTCCTCTGCTTGAAAAACTACGATCGGAAATCAAGCAAAACTTTTTTACACTTCTAATATGGGTACGAATTGCAAAAAAAGTGCTTTTTTAGTTATAAGTAATAACATTTATTGACACTAAATCTCAATAAATGATCACGAGAATTCAACCGTACATGAAGAACCAAGCTTGTTCAGGGCATTTCTCAGCAACCAAAAATCGCTCGAGTGAGCATCTTTCTGTTTATAGACAAGCTAAGCCTCTGTCAACAAACAGGGACCGGATTCAAACCGTTTCTCCGCGTTTTCTGGGACTTTTACCGACGAAAACCGGTAAGTGCCAACTTTCACGACTTTCGGCTTTTATGTCTTTAGGCACCTCTTGTGCAAGATATATAAGAGATGAAAGAAAAATGGTATTATCTTTGCAAAGAGGAGACTCTGCAGAGTTCAATGATACCAAACACAGCTATAACAGATGAAGTGATCGTTCTGTAAGAGTCATTTTTAGACAAATTATAACAATGAGGACGCCGGCGTCCTCGTCAGGCGCATCAGATTAATAAACACAAAATTAACATAAGATGTCGTGGTGGACATTGGATCTGTCCTCACAACTCTGCAACTTTGGTTGTGCCTCCGCATAACCACACAGGTTCTGACAGGTTACTCTAGCCCCCTATTATAACAGCCTCTAGGGGCTTGCTGTCCACTAAACCTAACCTAGCCGGTAACAAGAGCCCAGATCATAAGGGGGGAGCTGCAGTTAATGAATGTGGCTGATAACAGTACTGAAAGCCAGGCTGTCCTTTAGGGTAGTTATCAGAGTAGGCAGGGTAGACTTTCGGACGGATTGATGCAGTGAGAGCTAGGCCTCAGCTAGATGGACGTCTTCATGTAGATGTCTTTTCAACGTCTTAAGAGTGACGGCTTTTCACCTTTCACTTTACAACTAAATCAAGACGTTGTTTAGATGCCTGACAAAGTAGTCTTTTCAACGTAACTTTGCTTAGTGAGCATGCCTAGTCCTCGTACTACTGGATCTGAGTGTTGCATTCAACACGGTTGACCATAACATCTTACTTGACCAGCTGAAGAACTGGGTAGGACTTTCCGGCACTGCAATAAATTGGTTTAAGTCCTATCTAAAAGACAAGAACTACTTTGTGTCTATAGGTAACTGTAAATCTGAACAAACTAAAATAACTTGTGGAGTTCCCCAAGGCTCCATCTTGGGGTCATTGCTGTTAAACATCTACATGCTCCCAATCGTTCAAATCATGATAAACAACAAAATATGTCACCACATCCATGCTGATGACACACAAATCTACATAACCATCTCACCAGGAGACTACAGTCCAGTCCAAACACTGACCAGATCCATTGACCAAATTAGAGATTGGATTTGCCAGAACGTTCTTCAGTTAAATGAAGACAAAACTGAAATAATAGTTTTTGGAGCTAAGGATGAAAGATTAAAAGTCAGCACTCAGCTGCAAAGAGATAAGTTAGAAACCAAAAGCAAAGTCAGAAATCTGGGTGTAGTCATGGACTCAGACCTGAACTTCAGTAGACACATTAAGATAGTGATGAAGTTGGCCTATTATCACTTAAAGAACATAGCGAGGATTAAAGGATTGATGTCTCTGCAGGATTTAGAAAAACTTGTCCATGCATTTCTCTTCAGTAGACTAGACTACTGTAACACTGTCTTTAGAGGTCTCCCTAAAAAGACCATCAGACAGCTGCAGTTAGTCCAGAACGCTGCTGCTCGAGTCCTCACTGCTGTGCCTTGTACTGAGAAATGCCATGTTCCAAATAGGCTGAAGCTTTTAAAGCAAAAACATGTTATGAAACATACTGATGTCTTGTGTAAACAGACATGCTTAGCTGTCCATTTGTGACCTGATCACTCAAGATGAATTTCAAAACCAGGTTTAAACAGGTCCTGTGTGAAGAAGGTTGAATGTGTGCTGCTTTGTTTTCATGAATCAAAGGAAAATCACACTTACACTTCCTCAGACCTGGTGTCAACCACCGTTCTCCAGCAGGCTCCACCCTGAAAGAAGAAGGGAGGTCAGATCAGCACAGGCTCTTTTCAGCATGAAAACATGGGCTTTACATGTCTCTCAGACGAATATTGTTCTGCACTGATGGAACACTCCGACAGTCCTCTGAGATGCACTTGAATGCACCATCTCTAAAGTGTGGTTGTCATGTTCCAGCCAAGAGGCAACCATGCCAATTCTGGGTCGAAACCCAACCAGGAACTAGGTTTTGCTGCAGTTCCTCTACTGACTACTAGGTGCTGGCCCCAAAACAGAGCAAATCACAAGAGAGGCTACCCAATAACTGCGGAGAAGAACTCACAATTTCTGAGGCTTTGTAGACACACACCCACTCCACTATGGGTTTCTCTTGTTATTCGAGGGAATGTAGACAGCATCACCACTTGTCTGGCAGTTGGTGTTGACCTGGTCTTTGCTGAACTGACAGGCACATAGCCTGGAATTTCTTGTGAGGGTCAGCACATCAATATTTTTACCCATTTTGTCCTCACCCTTGTGCTAAAAAAACACACTCCAAATCAGTGGGAGTTTGCATAGCCACTTTCAAAACAGCAAGTTTACATGGTTTGCAAAAGCACCAAATGCAGTGGTAATGACCAGTTCCAACTGGTGCTGCCACCCAGTGGATACCATTTTTGCAGGGCTCAGGTCTCCCCTATTGACTTTCATGTTAAAATGTCCAAATTTGCAGTACAATTAAATATATTGACAGCCTGGTATAAAGACAGTTTTTGTCTCCAGGGTTAGATTTGACATCCATGACAACTGGAAGTTATTTTTCATTTTTTGTACCACATCAGGTAAAATACAATAAAGCAATAAAGCTGATCAAATGGCGGAATGTCATATTTGACCCATCGGCTCTGCCATTGCTTACAACTACTCTACTATGACATTGAGCCACTGCTGTCATCATTTAGCAACCTAGCATTATATTGATTTCTGAGCTGTGAATAAAAACAGATCATAGTAATAATTTTAAAGAGAACATGTTTTCTTATGCTCGTGTGTTGTTTAGTGTACTGACAGACCACCACAAAGAAACAACTGCTGCTGTTAGCAGCTGTGAAGGCTGGTAGCCAGGATAACTGACTACAGGTACGAAAAGTCCTGAAATATTTTGACGTGGTTCCTGGCTCCTTTAGCCAAGCCCCATTGCTGCACCTAGTGCAGCAATGGGGCCACTAGGTGGTCATCAGCCGACTGGCAGTGTGGTTTGGCTTGGCTGCAGGATATTATTCCAACATCTGGGTCCTCCATACACCAATCCTGGCAATGCTCAAATGTGTATTGAAAATTTTACACTAAATTTTAAAGTTATGTTTCTTTTATTTATCAATGTGAGTCAAAAAAGATTATTGTATGTGATCTGAGATTTTAAAAAATGTGCTAAAATTGTTCATAGATTAATAGATTCATAGACACTAGACCTAGTGAATCAGAATCAAATCTATTAGACCCTGAGTGTATCCGTAGCAGCTGTCTCAATACCTGAGAGTTTCTAGTCTCCAGTTTGGATCCTCCAGTCCAGCTGACAGATGCTTCACTGCAGCCTCTCCTGGATTGTTGTAGCTCAGGTCCAGCTCTCTCAGATGGGAGGGGTTGGAGCTCAGAGCTGAGACCAGAGAAGTACAGCCTTCCTCTGTGATCAAACAACCCGACAGCCTGCAGAAATACAACAGTACAATCATGGAGGATACTCTGCTGAATCTGCTTGAAGTGCATAAGCATTGTAACATCCATCCATCCTTCCATCAATTAATTAACTTCTTTTCATCCAAATTTGGGTCACAGAGGCAGCAGCCTAAGCAAAGAGACCCAGAGACCAAGGTGTTCCCATACCAGCCGAGGGAGATACATATACAATGCCTTGCGAAAGTATTCGGCCGCCTTGAACTTTTCAATGTTTTGCCACATTTCAGGCTTCAAACATAAAGATTTAAAATGTTAATTTTTTTGTCAAGAATCAACACGTGGGACACAATCGTGAAGTGAAACAAAATTTATTGCATATTTTAAACTTTTTTAACAAATAAAAAACTGAAAAGTGGGGCGTGCAATATTATTGGGCCCCTTTACTTTCAGTGCAGCAAACTGACTCCAGAAGTTCAGTGAGGATCTCTGAATGATGCAATGTTGTCCTGAAGGACTGATGATGATCAATAGAATCCATCTGTGTGTAATCAAGGCTCCGTATAAATGCACCTGCTCTGTGATAGTCTCAGGTTTCTGGTTAAAGCTCAGAGAATCATGAAGACCAAAGAACACACCAGGCAGGTCCAGATACTGTTGTGGAGAAGTTTAAAGCTGGAATGTGGATACAAAAAGATTTCCCAAGCTTTAAACATCTCAAGGAGCAGTGTGCAAGCAATCATATTGAAATAAGGAGTATCAGACCACTGCAGATCTACCAAGACCTGGCCGTCCCTCTAAACTTTCATGAGGAATAAGGAGAAAACTGATCAGAGATGCAGCCAAGAGGCCCATGATCACTCTGGATGAACTGCAGAGATCTACAGCTGAGGTGGGAGAGTCTGTCCATCGGACAACAATCAGTCGTACACTACACAAATCTGGCCTTTATGGAAGGGTGGCAAGAAGAAAGCCATTTCTCTAAGATATCCATAAAAGTCTTGTTTATGTTGGCACAACACTGGGAGACACAAAAACATGTGGAGAAGGAGCTCTGGTCAGATGAAACCAAAATCAAACTTTTTGGCCACAGTGCAAAATGATATGTTTGGCGTAAGAGCAACACAGCCATCACCCTGAACATACCATCCCACTGTCAAACATGGTGGTGGCCACATCATGGTCTGGGCTGCTTTTTCTTCAGCAGTGCAGGGAAGATGGTTTAAAACTGATGGGAAGATGGATGGAGCCAAATACAGGAGCATTCTGGAAGAAACCTGTTGGGTCTGCAAAAGACCAGAGACTGGGCGGAGATTTATCTCAACAGGACAATGATCCAAAGCATGAAGCCAATCTAGGCAAGGCAAGGCAAGGCACGTTTTTGTATAGCACATTTTTGTTACAAGACAATTCAAGGCTTTACATACATTAAACAGGAGAAATAAAAAGAGGAGAAATCTACAATGGAATGGTTCACAAATAAACGTATCCAGGTGTTAGAACGGCCAAGTCAAAGTCTAGACCTGAATCCAATCAAGAATCTGTGGAAAGAGCTGAAGACTGCTGTTCACAAACGCTCTCCATCCAACCTCACTGAGCTCCAGCTGTTTTACAGGAAGAATGGGCAAGAATTTCAGTCTCTCAATGTACAAAACTGATAGAGACAAACCCCAAGAGACTTGCAGCTGTAATTGCAGCAAAAGGTGGCGCTACAAAGTATTAACACAAGGGGGCCGAAAAATATTGCACGCCGCACTTTTCCTTTGCTAAATCATTTGTTATTTGTTAAAAAAGTTTAAAATATCCAATAAATTTCATTCCACTTCACGATTCACGGAATTCTATATCTTTATGTTCGTAGCCTGAAATGTGGCAAAAGGCTGAAAAGTTCAAGGGGGCCGAATACTTTCGCAGAGCACTGTAATCTTTCCAACAGGTCCTGGGTCTGCACTGGGCCTCTTCTGGGACAGATATGCCCAGAACACATTCGAGGGAAGGTGTCCACGGGGCATCCTCACCAGATGCCCAAACACCCTCAGTTGGCTAGGTCAATGTGGAGGAGCAGCAAGTCTACATAAAGTCCATCCCAGAGGATCAAACTTTTCACCCCATCTCTTAGAGAGAGAGTCCAGCCACCCTGTGAGAAAACAAATTTGAGCCACTTGTATCTGCAATCTCATTCTTTTGTTACTACCCACAGTTCATGACCACAGGTGATGGTAGGAACAAAAATCAATTGGTAACCAAACCTCGCCTTTTAGCTCAACTCCCTCTTCACTAGGCATGCCGTGATTTTTGAAAAAAACAATTTAAATAACATTAAACCTGACACGTACCTTACTTTAAGTATGGTACCATACTTCCTAAAAAAGATGAAATTATTAAAATGTTAAACAATACAGCAGAATGTTATCTCTGTGTGATTTCTTTTCTATAGTAATTGTACAATAAAAAGATGTTTTATGAATAACCTCATTGTCTTCATCATATTTTTACTTTCCCAAAATGATATTTGAAAAATAGGGGTCGCCTTATAATCAGAGTTGTCCAATATTTGGGCCAATACGCTTAATTGGTAAAATTGGTTTTTAATTTTTGTTCAGACAAAAATAAATATGCCTTAGTTTGTGCCTGGATTATTTACCTCAGGAATTTAAATAAGCATTCTCTGATGCAATATTGATTTGGAGAGAGTGTAAGAAAAGACCAGTTTTGATATGTTTGTATTAGGGATGGGCATAATTAATTGATTAATTGATGATTGATCATTAAGAATTTGGTCGAAGACATTCATTTTCGTCGATGAACCGAATGTTTGTTTTTTTTTAAACAATCCGAATGTAGGTTATCAGCGCACGTCCTCAAACAATGCGATGCATTTCACTGTGCCACCGATAGAAATTTGGCAACAGGTGGCAACATTTCACCATCACCCTACCCTGGCTCGCCTCAGTTGTTACATGCGAGCTTCTGTAGGTCATCGCCTAATCAAGAAGCGGTCGCGGCGAAGTGTGGCTTGGGACCATTTTCGTTTAGAAAATGACCAAGTGTACTGCAATCACTGCAATGCAAATTACAAATACAATTAATCGACAATGACAATGATGTATCACTTGAACAACGTGCATCCAAGCCTTGTAAAGGACGGTGGAGGCGGTTCATCATCAGCCTAGCCTAGCCTAGCCTCAACTCGGTGTTAGCACGAACCAGAAGAAGCTGCAGCGCACATCGAGCACACAACAAGCGCATCTTTTTAAGAAACAAAAAGCCTGTAATACTGGCGCCTTGATATAAATTGTCCTTGTTACGTAGTCTCCTCGATATCTCGTTTTATTATCGTTGTTTTTTTAAAGAAAAGAAACAGGAAATGTCACGTTATTGTCGACCACGAACATCCGGGCCACTGAACACATCTGGGCATGCGCGGGCCATAGCAACCAGGCCATAGCAACCAGGCCAAAGGGGAAAACAAACGTCACGCCGATATCGAGAATAATTGTGAGTTTTCAATATAAAAATGTTAATGATTAATCGATTATTAATCATTAATTCTCCTGACGATCGACGAATAAATCCCTAATTTGTATAATGCCTTAGTTTAGGCTTAAAGTAGAGCTGACTTGTTATGTACTAAAGGAAAAAAAATCTTGATACTGATTTATTGAAAAGAGGGCAGTAGGCCTATTGTAAAAAAAACAAAAAAAAAAACAGGATTTGACAGATTTGAGAGTTAATGAAACAGTTTCCACTTTCCAGTCACTTTCTATGCAGGTATAAAGAGGATTTTAAAAAAAAAAGATGGAGAACTTATTTTTTTGTCATTTGCTGCTGGTTCTAATCTACTGTATTGACAAGAGCATAAGAAAACACTACAGTATTGTTAAAAAGGAAAAGGCTGGACTTGTGTAAGAGAAATAATAAAAATAAAGATATCAGTCATTTGCACGTTAATTAATTTTGTGATGTTCATGATTTGAATCGTGATTCAAATTGTATCGTGAACCCTGAATCGTGATTTGAATTGTATTGTGAGTTAAGTGAATCGTGGCATGCCTTCTCTTCACCACAAAAGATTGGTACAAAGTCCGCATTACTGCAGATGCTGCACTGATCTGTCAATCTCCTGTTCTGTTTTCCCCTCACTTGTGAAAAAGACCCCATGGTACTTAAACTCCTCCATCTGAGGCAGAATCTGAGTCTCAATCCAAAGAGGGCATTCTACTCTTTTCTGACTTAGAACCATGGTCTGAGAGCTGAAGGTCTCCACTCAGTGGAGCCAACAGGACCGTATCAGTTGAGAGGCTATCCTGAGGCCACCCCTCCACTCCCTGGTCATGTCCTGGAATCCTGTCCATAAATGTTAAGAACAGAATTGGTGACAAAGAGGAGGTCTGAATAAATTCAACTCTTGCTGGAAAGGAATTGGACTTCCAACTCGCAATGTGAACCAAACTCTTGCTCCACTTGCACAGAGACTGGGTGGACGACTGCAACAAACCCAGTATCCCATACTCCTTGAGCAACTCCACAGGACACCCTGGAGGACATGGTCAAATGCCTTCTCTAAGTCGACAAAATACATGTAAACTGGTTGGGCAAATTCCAATGATCCCTCCAAAGGTTATAGAGCTGGTCTAGTGTTACGCAACCACGATGGAACCCACATTGTTTCTCCTGGATCTAAGAAAATACTAATGACCGGACTCTCTTCTCCAGCAACCCTGCATAGACCTTATGAGGGATGCTGAGGAGTGCAATTCCACTGTAATTGGAATACACCTTCCCTTTGTCACCGATTCTGTTCATAACGTTTATGGACAGAATTTCTAGGCGCAGCCAAAGAGCGTAGGGGTTCCATTTCGGTGGTGTCGGGATCTCGTCTCTGCTGTTTGCAGATGATGTGGTCCTGTTGGCGCCCTCGAGTGGGGATCTTCAGTTCTCGGTGGAGCTGTTCACAGCCGGGTGTGAAGCGGCAGGGATGCGAATCAGCACCTCCAAATCTGAGACCATGGTTCTCAGTCGGAAAAGGGTAGAATGCCTTCTCCGGGTCGGGAGTGAGGTTCTGCCTCAAGTGGAGGAGTTTAAGTATCTCGGGGTCTAGTTCATGAGTGATGGAGAAAAGGAGCAGGAGATTGACCGATAGATTGGTGCAGCGTCTGCTGTGGTGCGGCCTCTGTACCGGTCCGTTGTGGTGAAGAGAGAGCCGAGCCAAAAGGCAAGGCTCTCTGTTTACCGGTCGATCTTTGTTCCAACCCTCACCTATGGTCATGAACTGTGGGTCCTGACCGAAAGAATAAGATCAAGGATACAAGCGGCGGGAATGAGTTTTCTCCGTAGGGTGGCTGGACTCTCCCTAAGAGATAAGGATGAGAAGTTCAGTCATTCAGGAGAGACTCAGAGTAGAGCCGCTGCTCCTTCACATTGAGAGGAGCCAGTTGAGGTGGTTCGGGCATCTGGCTAGGATGCCCCCCACGACGCCTCCCTGGAGAGGTGTTTCAGACATGTCCAACTGGGAGAAGACCACGGGGCAGGCCCAGGACCCGCTGGAGAGATTATATCTCTCGGCTGACCTGGGAACGCCTCGGGGTTCTCCCAGAGGAGCTGGTGAACCCGGACAACGGGAGGGAGGTCTGGGCCTCTCTGCTGAAGCTGCTGCCCCCGCGACCCGACTCCGGACCAAGTGGAAGTTAATGGATGGATGGATGGACCTTCCAATCCTCATTTTTAAAAAGGGGAACCACCACCCCAGTCTGTTTTTTTCCCATCTGCTGTCAGCCTTATTAATAAGTCCCGGAACCCCCCGACACCCCCCACTCTCCACCTCTGACTCTGACACTGCTGTCACATTGACAGAACTCAGAACAATATACGTTACATTAATGTTCAGACTGCACTACCTGTTCATTTGCACATTTTCATGGCACATCACTCTCGGTCGCTGTGTCCTCAATGCTAAAAAATAAATAAATAAATAAATAATAAAAAAAAAGATTGTGTATATATATTTATATCGCAATTTTTGAGTTACATTGTTTGTATCTTTTGTATTTTTATTGCATGCACCTTCATCACCATAACAAATTCCTCGTATGTGTAAAATCGTACCTGGCAATAAAGTCTATTCTGATTCTGATTCTGATGTGTTGTTGCAAAGATGTGTCAACCAAGACAGTCCAACATCCAGAGCCATGAAGAATTCAGGGTGGATCTCATCCACCCTGGAGCCCTGCCACTGTGCAGGTTCTTAACATCTGCGACCTCAGTTCCAGTAAAGGACGTGTCCTTTTCAGAGTCCACAGACTCAGTTTCCTCTGTGGAAGACATCTCCATGGGATTGAGAAGATCCTCAAAGTATTCTTTCCACCACCAGACAACATCTCCAGTTGAGGTCAGCAGCAACCCACCCTCACTATACAGTGTTGGTGAAGCACTGCTTTCCCAGCCTAACCCACCTTACAGGTTGCCAAAATCTTCTTAGGATAAATCAGATGTCACTCTCCATGGCCTCTCTGAAGTCCTGAAAGTTGGTTCCAAAACCCATGCAGTGCATTGAGGTGAGCCCGATTATATCTAGCCGATATCTGTCAATCTCATACACAACCTCAGGCTCCTTTTCTACCAGAAGGGTGGCATTCCATGTCTGGACAGCCATTTTTAATAACTGAGAGTCTGGAAACTCAAGCCCCCACCGATGCCCATCGCCCATCCCACTGGACTCATATGGTCCATCCTGTGGGTGTTGGGCCGATAGGAGGGTCCCAACAAGAGACATTTCACGTGAATGCTTTGCAATCAAGGTAACATGCATTTAAAGCCTGGAAGCAGCTGCACCCTCATCGGTTGACAATTGAGGAATGAAAACTGGCTCCTCCATGGTCCTCTATGGTGTTAGCTGTTCGCGCATCAGAATTTCTAGCTGATTCTTCACAGTTAAAATCAATACTTAATAGGTCGACAAATCCTGACCTGAGAGTTTCCAGTTTACAGTGTGGACTCTTCATCCCAGCAGAGAGCAGCTTCACTCCTGAATCCAGCAGGTCGTTGTTACTCAGGTCCAGTTCTGTCAGACTGGAGGACTGAGAGCTGAGAAGTGAAGACAGAGCTTCACAGCTTCTCTCTGAGAGGTTACAGATATTCAACCTGAAGAGATAGCAATGAAAAACAAGAAAAAGAGAAGTCCCTATGAAGATTATGCATGACCATTACAAATGGACAATAAAGTCAAGTATCTCAGTCCATAGTGCTGCAAAATTTTAGTTTGGAAAATAAAACAGTCTTTCTACTTAACAACATGCAGTTAAAAGTAGCTTGGTTCCATGTGATTTGAAGACTGGAGTGATGATTTCTGACCTGAGAGTTTCCAGTTTACAAGATGAGCTCTGAAGTCCAGGAGACAGAGACTTAGATAAAATGTAGTACTGTATTGGCCTGAATATAGGACAACTCTGATTATCAGACGACCCCTACTTTTATAAATATAATTTTGGGGAAAAAAATATGCTGAAGACAATAAGGTTATTTATAAAACAACTTTTTATTGTACTATTATTATAGAAAAAATCAGAGATAACATGTTGAGATAACATCTTTTTTAGGAAGTATGGTACCATACTTAAGGTACAGGTACGTGTCAGGTTTCCATGTTATTGAAGGTCAAGGTATAGTACTATTTAATAAATTATTCTCTTAAAATCTGAGACAATGGGCCCCATCTTACACCTCCCTCTAGCCGCTACCCACTACCCACAAATTGCTGATTTAGGAACCTCCGCCAACCGCTAATGCAATCTTCCGCTCCCTAAAGCCGCTACCCATTATGCCGACTCCCTTACTCACATTGTAGGCGTGGCAACGGGCGTGTCTCTTGCGCTTTCCACAAATTCGGTATCTTGCGATCGGGGGTCAGGATAGAGGGTAGTGGGTGGTCTGACCACCCGCTACCCTCTATCTAAAAACCCGCGAGATACCGGTACCGCAAGATACCGAGTTTGTGGAAAGCACAACTGGCATGTTGGCGCGAAAAAGAGTGCGTCCAAATCGCGTCATTGCGCGTCCACCCAGTCACATGTGGACTGCACAAACGCTCTACCTCTCGATTATGCATCACTGTATTACTTGCATACATTTTTATTCTCTTAAGGGCAGAGGATGTCTGTACAGCTGTGGCATGATCTCATTCAGATGTTTGCTGTGGAGGAAACGAGGAGATCACAGAACTCTGTTGTGGAGTTTCTTGTACTGTGCGCCTCCCTCTGACCCTCTCCTTGCGCTCGGAACACCTGAGATGCGCTCAGTGGTAGAAAGTAGATGTCACCATACCTGTTCCTCTGGCTCAATGCTCATCCAATGATCCATTTAAAAAGCCGGCGCACAGTCGCTCTCAGCAGCTGTGCGTCTTGGCGCAGTGAGCTTCCAGGAAAGCATTTCTTAACTAGAAAAGCACTCAGAGAGTGCAGACCTCCACCAAGCAGGGCCGGCTCTTGGCATAGGTGACATAGGCGGCCGCCTAGGGCGCCATCTGCTGGAGGGCGCCGCCACGCCGCCAGTCCCCCTTGGCCTTGAGGGAAAATAATAATAAAATAATAATATTCTATGCCCACTGGCGCCCTCACTTAGTGTTTTCTGTCTAGAAAAAAAGTACACATTAACATTACAAATAAATAAACAGGGACATGTTCCTAAATTATGTGTGCGCACGTGACGTGTCGTTATTGGGTCCGGATCATGATGCGCGGATCAGAGACCAGGTCTGGGCGGGACAAGTGGAAGATGATCTCGGACAGGTGTAATGGTCGTCCAAGCCCTCGGGTGCGCAGAACAGAAAGAGAAGAGGAGGAGAAGAAGAAGTCGCAATATAAAGGTAACATTAATTCCTTCTCTTTTTTTATGCCGTTTTGTGTGAAGACTTTTTATTTGAACTAGCTATGTTGAAGTAACGTTAAACAATGCCAGAGAAGGACTTTGGGCATGGACAATGCTGACTTAACATGCTAGAAAAATAATAAAACACACTGATAGCTACTAAGAAAGATTAATAAATGATGAGAGGGATCAAAATAGAGGCCAAATCATGTGCATGCGCCGCCGGTCAGCTGGGGATGGGCCGGCTATGATCAGTTCACTCCTGTATCTGGCTTCCTTTTTAAAAATACAATAAAACACAGCTTTCTGCTGGCTGTTCTCTGTGTTGTTTAATGTGAAATGCACTGCATCAGCGCTGTTTATGTCTATGATGAGAAGAATGTAAAAGTTAGTTAGTTCCATCCAGTTATTATCCCTGCCCGTGTGTCCGGTCTGATATTGCATTACAGTTTCATCACATCATTATATAATTGAAAATTAATTTTACCATTACTATTATTAACAACTGTGTGCCCAGTGTTGCTGCTACTGCTTAGCTCTTCTCCTCCTACTGTACTTATCACATTTGATATTGTGCCTAATGATTTCTGAAATTCAGTAGCCAGGTGATGAAAATGCAAACTGCAGCAGCAGCTGTGTTTTTTAAATGGACTTGCCCTGATGAGTATAAACCGTGAGATGTCTCGGCAGGTGTCATTTGATGACACCATAGATACCTTTGCTGCCAGGAATTCAGACGTAAACTTGTAGTCTTTAGTTAAAAGACAAGTTTAGTTGAAAGTAACAGTTGTTACTGTTGAGTTTTTCGTTGTTCAAATGCTCAAATTAAACTTAGTTGGTTGTTGTCACTGAATTGCAGTGGGCTCGGGGGGGGGGTAATCTCGCCTAGGGCACCAAATTGGGTAGAGCCGGCCCTGCCGCCAAGCACAACAGTTCTCCCATATAGCGATTTACAGATTGCTTGAAGGGCTATTTCATTAAAATCCATCCATAACTTTTTGAGTTATCTTGTACACAGACGGACAAACAAACAGATATACACCGGGAAAACACGCTGGCAAAAACATTACCTCCTTGGCGGAGGTAAAAATATTCTTACACAGACAATTCCTATCGGCTACCTGAAAGTCCCAGATAGTTGGTGCGCTCCCAGTAAACACGCTCAGGCAGAGCTACGAGAACCGCCGCGAGAACCGCTGGGAGCGGCTATGCGTCTTGGTGCGTCTTGGCACAGCTGTGCGCACAGCCGCTGCTGAGGATGTGTTCAAGATAACTCAAAAAGTTATGGATGGATTTTGATGTAATTTTCAAGAGTTGTCAGAAATGTGAAAAGGAAGAACTGATTTCATTTTAGCTGTGATCCAGAAGAAATCCTGGATTCTGGATCACTTTCAAATTTTCGATAACATTGCGCTCAATGGGGCCGGAAATTTTGTTTCTCAATATCTCCGTTAATTATTGCCCACAACTCGTGAAATTTCACTAAGGGATTGATAATGGAAACCTCTATCAAATTTCAGGGGCTGATCCAGATCTGATCCAGATGGCGGATTTTATCGCAATCTGTAAATCGCTATATGGGAGAACTGTTGTCCTCTCGGAGAGCGTAGACCTCCGCCAAGCATTATCATTTCTTTGTACTCCAAGAAGTTTCAATAAACTGCTCAGAAAAAAGATTAAATCATTTGCTCCAAAATAGTTAGAGCTAGTTATGTATATATCAGTGCAGAGGAAGAGGAGGAAGGAAGAGGAGGAAGCTCTACAGCAGAGTCCCAGACGAGCTGCCCATGAGAGCTGCTCTGATCTGGATGAAAAGACGCTCCATAGCAGTTTGTGGGTAGTGCAACCTGCTCTTAAAGGCAATGGCTACTGACGCACTGATTGGTTAAACAGGTGGAACGCCCTAACCACTCCCATGCATAATGTGTGCATAATATAGCGGTTAGCGCAGGTAATATCACTGGTTTCGGGAGGTGGAAGATTGCGTTCTTTGCGGGGCACGCCTTTCCTGCTACCTGCTATCCCTTAATAGCAGGTTTAGGAGGTTTGGCACAAGATAGGGCCCTATGAGTCAGTGAATAAGCAAAAACAATGTAGTTCAATAACTGCATCAATGATGTCAATAACTGCATAACCATAAAATTCGAGTTATATTTGGTTTCAAGACCAACATTAACAATTCTGTCTGTTAAAAAAATAAATAAATAAAATACTAGACCGCAACAAAACTTTTTGAGCCCCATCTAGCACCGCAGATGTGTAATGACAATAGTAAAGTTTAGACCTTGATTATAAAACCAACTCCATTTTTGAGAATATGATTTCTAGAATAAAACATCATCATATATTCGGGCCAACACAGTATTTCTGCCTGTCTGGTTTTCTCCATAAATGGTGGTGTACAACCTGACGAAACTTCTCAACTCTGGTCTCATCTGTCCAAATAACATTGCTCCAGATGGGTTAGGGTAAGCCTTGGGTTTTTCATGTTTCCCTAGCAACTTTACAGTCAATTTAAATAAATTAAGAAGTGCATAAAATGAAAAAAAGAAATATTAAGGATTAAAAATATTGTTGGGTTTCCCTTCAGCTGAAAGATCCTGATATAAATGACTGTTTAAGGGGTCTATTAACATAAAATTATCCATCCATATCCAGGGTCAGGATCTGCTGGAGCCTATCCAAGCTGTCTTTGGGCAAAACGCAGGGGTACACCCTGGACAGGTTGCCAGTCCATCACAGGGCACATGAAATTATCATCAGTAGAAATTTGAATTTAACTTCTTTACTCAACTTTTAAAAAGTTGACCCTGTATATTTAAAAAAGCAAACAAACAGAAAAACCCACTTTTTCTTTGCTTGTACTCACAGAGCTTTCTTGGAGGCTTTGACCACTGGCAGCAGCCTCAGTAGAGCCTCCTCTGAAGCAGAGTATTTCTTCAGGTCAAACACCTCCAGATCTTTCTCTGATGACAGTAAGATGAAGACCAGAGCTGACCACTGAGCAGGAGACAGTTGATCTGTGGAGAGACTTCCTGAACTCAGGGACTGTTGGATCTCCTCCACCAGAGAGCGATCATTCAGTTCATTCAGACAGTGGAACAGATTGATGCTTTTCTCTGCAGACAGATTCTTGTTGATCTTCTCCTTGATGTACTGGAGTGTTGTCCGAATGTTTTGCACATTTCTTCCTTTTGGTCTCAGCAGACCTCTTAAGAGAGTTTGATTGTTCTGCAGTGAAAGACCCAGTAGGAAGCGGAGGAACAAGTCCAGGTGTCCATTTGGACTCTGTAAGGCCTGGTCTACAGCAGTCTCGTAGAAAAGTGTCTCGGCACCTCCCTCTTCTCTTGGTTGTTTGGTTGTTTGACCTTCCAGCAGGTTGACTCCAGAGTTGATGAAGGTCAGATGGACATGAAGAGCAGCCAGAAACTCCTGAACACTCAGATGGATGAAACAGAACACCTTGTCCTGGTAGAGCCTGCTCTCCTCTCTAAAGATCTGTGTGAACACTCCTGAGTACACTGAAGCTTCTGTGATATCGATGCCACACTCTGTCAGATCTTCCTCATAGAAGATCAGGTTTCCTTTCTGCAGCTGCTCAAAAGCCAGTTTTCCCAGAGACTCAATCATCTTCCTGCTCTCTGGACTCCAGTGTTGATCTGTCCCAGTTCCTCTATCATACTTGACCTTCTTCACTTTGGCCTGAACCACCAGGAAGTGGATGTACATCTCAGTCAGGGTCTTGGGCAGATCTCCTCTGTTATTGTTTTTTATCATATTTTCCAGAACTGTAGCAGTGATCCAGCAGAAAACTGGGATGTGACACATGATGTGGAGGCTTTGTGATGTCTTGATGTGGGAGATGATCCTGCTGGACTGGTCCTCATCTCTGAACCTCTTCCTGAAGTACTCCTCCTTCTGTGGGTTACTGAACCCTCTGACTTCTGTCACCACCTGGATACAATCAGGAGGAATCTGGTTGGCTGCAGCAGGCCGTGTGGTTATCCAAACACGAGCAGAAGGAAGCAGTTTCCCCCTGATGAGGTTTGTCAGCAGATGTCCTACTGAGGTGGGCTTGTTAGGGTCAGTCATGATTTTAGTGTCACTGAAGTCCAGAGGAAGTCGACACTCATCCAGACCGTCAAAGATAAACATGACCTGGAACTTTTCAAGATCACAGATTTGTTTAGTTTCATTAAAGAATTCATGAACAAGTTCCATCAAGGTCAAGAGGTCATCTTTCCACCCATTCAGCTCTCTGAAGGTGAATGGAAATATTAACTGGATGTCCTGGTTGGTTCTACCTTCAGCCCAGTCCAGAGTGAACTTCTGTGTTAAGACTGTTTTTCCAATGCCAGCTATTCCCTTTGTCATGACTCTTCTGATCGGCCCCTTTCTTCCAGGTGGGGGTTTGAAGATGTCTTCTTGTCTAATTGTTGTTTCTGTTCCATCTGGTCTCCTGGATGCCATTTCTATCTGTCTGACTTCATGTTCACAGTTGACGTCTCCAGTCCCTCCTTTTGTTATGTAGAGCTCCGTGTAGATCTGGTTCAGAGGTGTAGAGTTTCCTGCTTTAGCGATGCCCTCAGACACAAATAGGAACCTCTCTATCAAATTATCTCTAAGTCTGGACTGACATTTTCCAAGGGGCACTAAATGACAAAAACAACAGACATTATAAACATTGAAGAAAAATGTGTAGAAAAGTGTATAGTGATTAATTTCCATCAATAACACAAAAATCTTGAAAGTGACAAGTCCATGCATTAATCACGCAAGTCCAAATTGGGCCTGTGCCTACTATCATATAGTCATGAAACATAATGCACTGAAACTGATTATGAACTGATGGAAATACATGCATCAGAATTACAAACTGAAAAAGATTAACATTTAAAGGATTTTGGCTTGTGGTTCCATTTAAATTAATACCTTTAATTAAAGTAAATGAGGTTCAGTAGTTTTTTTGTTTTTTATCTCATGGAAGCTTTAGATGAGAGAGATGATGGAGAGGAGAGGGGAGACTTGCTGCTGGCTTGCTCACGTTAGCGTTAGCTCACGTTAGCGTGATTTCAAAACTCCATGGAAGCGATGGTTATGTTGTAGGTGGCTGATCAGGTTTGATGTATTAAAGCTTGTGCTTCCCTCCTCGTGGAATTCGCTTGGAGCATTCGTCACAAATCATCAGCCAACTATCTTCTTCTGAAACTTGAACGAAATTCCATACAATCGCCGCCATGTTTGTTGTGATGCATGCTGCATTTAACGTGTAACGTAAATTCCCACATTCCCTCGTTTGCTAGTCGTTCTTTCAGCCTTTTCTATATATATATATATATATATATATATATATATATATATATATATATATATCTATATATATATATTATATATATATATATATATATATTTTTTTTTTTTTTTTTTTTTTTTTTACGTGTAACATGTGGGAAAATACTGCAAATATCAATTCAAGTCAGCAACTACCAAAATTATGTCCGAGTTAACGAGTTGTTTTCTGGCATTAGGGGGTATTCTTGATTTTCCTCATTGAGAAATCGTTTTTCTGATAATGCGATGTCACTGAACATAACATTCACTGCAGGTCATTCAAGGCTCAGAGGGAGCGAGTCACTGCCATGTTCACAAAAATATGTTATCGGCGATATTCAAGTTTCACTGTGTTGGGACACTGGCTCAGTGACGATAATAAATCTGATTCTGATTCTGGTATTCGTCATTATAACGGACTTATTAGAATGATGTCATAATTTCCTGTTATTGGCCTGATAGTTATCGTGCACCCCTAATTTGACTCTATACAGATTTCTTCCATTTTGGATGAATTTGGGCTGTCGCAGATGAGATCACCATCGTTAAGGAATTGTGGTGATATCTTTTGCCAAAATCAGCTGTCCTTCGTCCCACAATGTGAGCAGTGTGACGACAGCCGTCGCACTGGGCTTCTGACCAAAGACTGCTTGTTATAATTTACTGACTTTACTTAAGTTGGTTAGTGAAGACACAGAAAATCCCTTCTGTTGTACTCATGTTTGTTAAACAGACAATCAAATTAATTAAACTCAATGATGAATATTGTGTTATTGTAGAAAACTACCAAATATTTCTGGAAATGGAGTTTATATGTGACCTTACCTCTCAGAACAGATGAACAAGAGAACAAACCCAACTCAGAAGACAGAGTTGGATCTTTGGTTTGTAGATGCATCATCAGCTTCCCGCTGGCTACACCTCCTTTGTTCATGACAAAGTCGAAGAGGTCACGTGCCTTATCTGCTCTGGTTTGGTTCTTCTGGAGTATCTTCTCTTTCTCCAAATTATTGAAAACTCCATCCGATATGAGGGCATCCAAGAGCTGGTTGAGGATCTCCTCTGACACCCTCTCCACAAACTGAGTCCGAATACTGCTAAGCTGGCTCTCTACAGGAAGCAGGAAGAGACATAAACATGGTACTCTCAGACTGTGGTCTTCTCAGTAAATGTTCTTGAACCATTCCTTCTTCCTAATGAGGCCTATTTTTCAGATTCCTGCTTGAAAATAAAATAAAGGTATCAAAATAAAGGTTAAACAAAAAGGTCACAGGCAGGGTAAATAATGACACAAGACATCAACTCCCCAGCCTCTCAATCTGACACAATCTTCTACTTTAAGAGATCATATCTCTTTGGATTTATGTAATATAACCCTTAACACAAACTGTAAAATATGTTTCATTTGATAAAATGTCACTAAATTCAACAATTCTACTACTTTACTCGAGGCAGCATGTGCAGAAGATGGTGTCAGATTACCGCCACCAGCCAGTGTTTGAAATCGTCACAGCCAACAGAGTCAACAGCATATTAGACCATGTTGGTTACTGCATCATCCAATCAGAACGAACCGAAAAGTGTCTGGTTAAGATGCTAATCCTCAGTTTCAGGGCTTCTTCATTTCTACCAGAAACACAAACTGGTCAGGGAGATACATAATTACCTTGAGTCCTCCCACCAAGAAAGGTTACGTTGAAAAGACATTTAAAAGACAACTAAACCACGTTTTGATTTGGTTGAAAAGTGAAAAGTTGTCAAGTAACCCAGTCAGATAAATTGGAATCATCCCACGGAGTAACATTTGAGCCAAATAGGAGAAGATATCAGGCTGTGAGAAATGTCAGAACGCAGAGACGCGGGTTATAATAGATTGTGCTCATAGCGTAGTGGATTCAGATGTGTAGCAATGATGAATTGTGAAATGTAAGGATTATTGTGATGAATAATGATTGTAATGACTACTGATCAGTTAGTAACAAGAAATACATGATTTTAGGAAGGAAGTAAGGCTCGCTGCGAGAACAGTGTAGAGTAAACATCCACGTGTTGCCAAAACAAGATTGCAGAGGTTAGAAGAAGATGAGGACATAAGACCCAATAGAAGTATTGGTTATTAAAGTATTAAACCCAATGGAAGTATTATTTTCTAAGTGGGGAATAAATTTGGGTAAAGTATGAATTTGAGACTTAAACAATAGTTTAGAGAGAGAGGTTAAATTTGCTATTTAGAAGCAATCTGTTGCACTCCCAGCACTGAGATGCTCGCTAAAGGCCTTGGCTTTCTCAAGACTCAACAAACATCATGGACAGTCTGTGAGAATCCGGGTGAAGCAGCTAGGCTGTGGGAAAAACATAGTGTGTGGGGATGTTTTTTTTTAAATAATGGCGGTCTCCTACGACACACAAGAGTAGCCGCTGTTAGCACATGACACTGAGTGGGCCATTGTTTTGGTGGTTGTCTGGAACACCGTGACCTTGGGCTAGCTGCTCCATGCAGCTACGTATGGTGAGGACCGTGTGACATTGTAAGGGGAGTGTGGGCATATGGGCTTAACGTTATCCAATCGCTCAATTAATTAAACTTTATGTCACTTTATGTGCGTATGTGCACACACGCACGCTCGCAGCGCTAAGTAAAAAGTTTAGCCGCATAGTTAGCCACTGGTTCAGTAAACAGGTCTTGATGTTCTAAGTCCTTTCTCTGGTAAGCTTGGATGTCTGGAAGTTGGGGTACGGGAGGGGCTGATGCGATGGGAAGATGGGGTGTGTATGTAATGGTAATATTGTACGCCTCCATTGTGTACCGACCAATCAGGAGTTGAGATCCCATTATGATACCAAAAAAGGGGGAATTGAGGCTGGGACAGGGGAGTGTTAGAGCGAGAAAAGCAGAAAACAGAGAGTTATAGGACAAACTGCGTTAATCCTTCGGGGAGTCTTCATAAAGAGGAACCAGCCAGCTGGAACCGAGAGAGCAAATCAATACCAAGGGTTTTTCCGAAGACAAACTCTTCAAGATTAGAATTGAGAAAAAAGATGCATATTGGTTAACCAATATTTTGCAAAGACTTGAAGAATAGAAATTGGAACTTCTGGATTTTTCCCAGCTCACTGGGCTATTGTGACATTGAACAAAATGAAATAATTTTGGAAATCCTGACTGATCTGAAACAAAAGAGGTTTAGTCTGATTTGACTTCAGTGAGACAAAAAATGAAAAGTGTCTTTTTGCACAGTGTATGTAAACTTCTGGCTTCAACTGTAACATCTTAAAAATGACAGCTTTTATCCCTTTGTGTAGCTTTTATCACCTTTCACTTTTCAACCAAATTTAGATGTAGATGGACGTCTTCATGTAGACGTCTTTTCAACATCTTGGAAATGATGGCTTTTCACCTTTCATTTTTCAACCAAATCCAGACGTTGTTTAGATGCCTGACAAAGTTGTTTTTTCCACGTCTTTTCAACGTAACTTTGCTTGGTGGGAATGGCAAAACAGAAACGGGTTTTCAACATATTCTTTTCGGCCAACTGTGGGCCGCGATAGGATGGCTAAACATAAACAGGTTTTCACCGTCTTCTTTTGGGCTAAATAATGGCCACGACAGGACAGCTAGACATGGACGGGTTTTCAGTGTCTTCTTTTGGGCAAAATGTGAGTCACGATGGGCCGACCTTATTTAGCTTAAAAAGGACGTCCATGAACGTCTGGTGTTTGGTGGGTAGAGGCATTAAATGTCACTATTTGAACTGTACTTTCCACTGGAATTCGATTCATAAAGTTAAGAACAGTTTCAGACTTCAGCTGGAGGAAATTAAGTTGTGTTTTAGTTGTTCTTCAGCTTTTAGCTCCATCGAACTCGAGTCTTGTCTCTCGTGTTAGCAGATGTTGTTTAACTGCTGTTGGTTTTCTGGAGCAAACAGCATTCTCGTTCTTTGAAGCAGCTTAATGGTGGAACTATATTTTCTTCTGATAGAAATGAATTAATTGGTTCAAGCATTCAGGTTTTCATGTTAGTTTGGTGTACTACATGCGTATATTTTATCATAATGTGTGTTTAAAATGACTTGAATGATCATGGCAGCTATTTCCTCCAGTACTGAGGGAGGCTTTCTCACTGATCTTCTCTTTCATCTCTCTGGTGTTTGTGTCCGCTTGCTCCAGATGACTCTCTTGGATCGGTTTGAAGTCGTCCTTTGATTCATCTGCAGTCTGCAGGTCAGAGTGGGCGTTCTCCTGGTTCTTGGAGTCTAAATTCTCCAAACTCAATGTTTCCTTTGACTTGTTTAAAGAAAAAAAAAAGAGCATTAATAAAATCTAAACAAATGGACGGCTGACAGAGAAAGATGACAGATTGTGAACAAACTCAATAATATCTATAACAACAATTAACTGATAAAGTATTACAAAAGAAACATAAATATTTTTGACAGTAAAATCTGATTTCTCCCGAACACCTGTGAGTCAATCAAGCAGTTCACTTCCCTGCATCCATCTTGGTCTTCAGAGGTCACGTTGTCAGGGCTGTGATTCCGAATGCTGCACAGACGAAGAGAATACAAAGAACAGATGAGTAGGTGTGACTGACTGACAGTATTGTCATTCTGGTGTGTTAAGAGTTGAGTTAATCTGCTCATGCCAAGCTCCAACATTCCATCTTCTATCTTCAAGGTTACAGGATAAACACATTTGTTGTAGCAACAAGAAAGTTGCTGCAGAATGCAAACGGCACCAGAAGCAAACAAATATGATGTTGCCAGTGTGGATATCGAAAAGGTCTGTTCCCAAAGGTTTGAATCAACCTTTTCCACTCTGCAGTGCATCTACAATCCCACTCAGTTTCTGTTTGGGCGTTTAGTTCAGACGCACGATGCATAGCGCCAGTCACAGCACCAGCCGCAAAAACTCCAGGAAATCTCTGTTCAGAAGCAGAGGAACCTATTGGAGCAGACTGACTGGTTACAGGAACAGAAAGACATTGTAAACTTACCGGAAAGTGCAGCACCAAGACAGACACGTTGAGGTGGAACTGGAGGACACCCCTCTAGGCCTAGGTTGAGGAGAATGATGTTCTACACTGGAATACAACAAATACAGATAAAACTCAGCTTAAATGATGGTGCAGTGGTCTAAGTGTTGAGCTCTGACAGAGATGGTCATCTCACTTCTGAGCTTTGCTCCGACCCTCATGTCCTCCACTCAGAGTGGACTTAGAGAAAGTGACTCTCTCCTCTCTGTCGTCACTCTGATCCATGTTGCTGAATTCAGGTCCACATCAGCTCGCAAACACTTTCTACCTTCATCTGCAGAGGAAACAAAAGGATCACATACATATGTTGGTGTAATGGAATGTAAACATCATCTGCATCATTTCTGCATTATGTTTGGACCATGATCCTTTTATCATGTCTGGGTTTCTCCCATGTCGCCTTCATGGATGCCTGCAAGTTGTTATTCTCATATCTTTTGTCTAGTATATTCTAGCCTTCTGTTTAAACCAATTGTATTACTTATATTCTTTGTCATTCTGCATCAACTATTGAGGTGCAGGGTGTGACCCCTTTTGGGTGGAAATTGACAAAAAATTTACTGTATTCCAGTCATAGCCAAGTCTTGTTATCTAAATTCATTCTCAGTCTAGGGCTGAACGATTTTGGAAAATAATCTAATTGCGATTTTTTTCCTCAAAATTGCGATTGCGATTTAATATGCGATTATTTTTAAGGTCTTCTTCTCATGTATTTTTCAAACACTGTCATAATAAACAATATCAGATTTATTTAAAGTGCAGATTACAACAATAAAGCAAACAAATCTGTGGCTTTACCTCTTCAACATCTAACTTTTCACGTTTCATGAAACATGTGTAACATTTATGTAAACATGTGGACTGCACTTCTTAAACACTGTCTGAGATTGACAGGACAGTGTATAAATAAATAAATAAAATATACAGATATAGAAAAAATAAAGCTTACTGATCTCCAGTCAGTAACATCACACAGGAAAATAAAGAACAAATATCTGCTCTAACCAATTGGACATTTTCAAAAAAAAAACTTTTTGAACACTAATAGAAATATTATATTTTCCTCAGTAACAGCAGCACACAACATACTGAAGTGCAAAATGAGTATGGCACTGTTAGCCAGAAAGATTCTTCTGTATAGATCTCGGGAGCTCACAGATTTTTTGCAAGGAAAAGGGGGGGGAGCTCGAGTTGTCTCGCGCGGCGGGCGGGGTGTTTGTGGCTGTGCACTGTGCCCGACAGAGAGAGAGAAGCGCGGTTCGCGAGGCGGCCTAAACCCAGCGGTTTGAGTGCGCTTGAGTCTCTAAATCACCAGAAAAAGTCGCTAGATTTGTCGCTAGTCGCTTTCTACAAATTAAGTCGCTAGAGGGGACTGGAAAGTCGCTAAGTTGACAACACTGCTTGCCCTGTTTGCTCTGCTCAGCTCGGCTGGGCTCACTCGCAAGTCACGTGACGTTGCCAGATCACGTGACAGTAATATCGCGGCCTTTGCGGTTAGAAAATCTCGTTTTATGATATCGCGAGATTATCGCATATGCAATTAATCGTTCAGCCCTATCTCAGTCTTACTCAGATCTTTTAGTCTCTGGTTAAAAACTAATATAAGATATATGTTGTTAATTGACTTCATTTCAGCATTCAATGCAATTATTCTCCAACAGGTGGTGAAGAAAATCCTGCTGGGTCTCCACACTCCCCCACACATCTGGAATCTAGTCAAGTCTTCCTGACACAAAGATCAGAGTCAGAGCAGATCAGCAACAAAACATCAAAGCTTATCAGGTGTCCCACAAGGTTACGTTCTCAGCCCACTGCTGTTGACGCTGCTCACATACGATTGTACAGACAAATCCAAGTCCAAACTGGAACCATAGTTTTACCATCAGGTACTGGGTTCTTCAGCATTCGGACCAAGGGGCTACATCTGGCTTGCTAAACCTAAAATGGCACTAAAATTTGTAGTTCTCCAAATACCCACTTGGGTTTGGTTCCAAAAGTGAGTCAATCTTCATTGATTGGGAGTGTGGTCTTGGTGGCACGTACAGCTAATGACTTGCTGTTATCACTTCAGCTATTTTGTGCTGAGCACGTTCTGGACTTCTGAGCTGTAAATAAGGACCTCACGGAGCATAATCATCCACATTTTAAAGAGAACTTGTTTTGTTGTCTTAACACACCGCTGTCATTTCTAATGTCGCAACTGAAACAACCTTTGAAAAGAAGGTCCTACTGTGAATATTCACTTGCACCTCTGCACCTCCTTTGGTGTGGTTTGGAGTGTTGGGAGTAACACATTACAAAAGTAATAATATTACAGCAATATATTACTTTTTGCTGTAACGCAGTAATGTAACACATTACTATTAAAATACTAGTAATATATTAGTCATTACAATTTCAGTAACTCTTTTCAAAAGATTGCATCAAAACCGCAAAACATTACAAAACCATAATCATCTAATATCTGTCGTCTGCAGCGGTCAGTTAGTGGAAGTTGGAGGTTATGAATGTAGAGGAGTCCACCTTTTCAAGATGGATATATGTACACCATTGTAATGGCTTCAAGGAGACGTCTGATACCGGCTTTGTCAAACTCTGCTTTATTAAACACAGATTTGTATCCGACAGTACAGTCAGCAGTGAACAACCACCTGCACCTCGCTCTGTCACTCATCTGCAGGGGAGACTAGCATAATCACAGGACAGCCCACTCCCCACTCCCTCCGCCAACCACCGGCCCACACCTGAATAACGTGACCTGCAGTCCGGTGACTGACAGGGGGAGGAGACAGGCCAACTCTTTGTCTTCCACTTATTCTGGGTCGTTACATTATCAGTTTGTCAGAAAAAAAGGATACAAATCTAATAGTCACGCAAAGAAAAATGAACTATTGCAAATGACCACTGGATTGCATAAAGCGAGGCATCACACACATTATATATATATATTAGGGCTGTCAAAGTTAACGCGTTAACGCGTGATTAACACAAAATAATTTTAACGCAACTAATTTTTTTAACGCGAGATTAACGCAAGTCTTAGCCTGGCCGTTGATGTACAAGAGTAGAGAGGAGAGTAGGTTTAATGAGCCTCGGGCCCCGCCGTAGTTGTAGTCCTGTAGTCCTCCGTAGTCCTGTCAAAACAGGAAGCCATGCACTGACGTCGACGGCCATGCCGCAGACAGACAGACGTAAACAAACGTCCGTACGTCCGTGAGCAGTAGCTGGGATAAAAAATGGATACAAAGATACTATTTTGAATGGTAAGTTTAGCTTCAAAACCTTGCCTGATGGCTAACTCCACAAGATAAATGTTGTTTGTGTTTGCTGTCGATGTGAATTTAGTTACCACCGGAGTCCCGACTACTGAAATATCACTTGACGGCTAATCAGATCACTTGACGGCTAATCAGAGCGCTGATGCAGAGAGCCCCCCCCCCCCCCCCCCCCCCCCCCCCCCCCCCCCCCCCGTTTGAAGCAAACCACGAAAATATTTTGTATGAAGAACATAAGAGAAAATATTGAGTATATATATATAATATATAATAGATTTGGCATTGTAGCAATAAATAAACATGCATTTGTTTTGCATAAAGCAAGCATTTGTGTACTCTCATATTAGACAAGGCAACTTTATTTGTAGAGCACAATTCGTACACAAGGCAATTCAAAGTGCTTTACAGATGCATAAAATCACAAGAAGGCAAATAGAATCATTCCATACAAGCATAAAAATAATCAATAATAAATAAAATTAATTAATAAAAAAATAATTAAATAAATTAAAAATGAAGAGTGCAGATAAAATCCTTCCAGTCATCATCTTCACATCTAAACAGAACTGTTTTCAGTCTGGATCTGAACATTGTCAGAGTTCAGGTCTGTCTCACATCTTCTGGAAGACTGGTCCAGATTTTAGGAGCATAAAACTGAAATGCAGCTTCACCTTGTTTAGTCCTGACTCTGGACACCAGCAGGAGACCACTACCTGAGGTTCTCAGAGTCCAGGTTGGTTCATATGGATCTAACATGTCAGAGATGGACTTTGGGGCCATGAAGAGACTTGAACACAAGTAGAGCTGCTTTTAAAGTCTATTCTCTGAGTGACAGGAAGCCAGAGACCTCAGGACTGGACTAATATGGTCATATTTCCTGGTTCTAGTCAGGACTCGTATTAATAAGTGTAATACAACTTGAAAAAGATCTGTATAAGGTAGATTTAGAACAGATAAAAATATGCGATTAATTTGCGATTAATCATGATTAACTATTGACAGTCAGGCGATTAATCAGATTAATTATTTTGAGAAATTGACAGCCCTAATATATATATATATATGTATATATATATATATATATATATACATGTGTGTATATATATATGTATATATATACACACACATGTATATGTATATGTATATATATATACATACATACATACATGTGTGTGTAAAGAGGACACAATAAATGCACCAATGTAATATTTTAAGGAACTTATTGTTACTTTTATCTTACTTAATTGTGCAACTGTCAAAATGAGATGAGTAATGATTCACCTGTCCTACCAGCTGTGACGTAACAGGGCGGACCGGTTCGTTCTCGTTCATTCGTTTATCAGGTGACAGATACCGAGTCACCGATGTGTCTTTGCTTTCTCAGGTTTTCAAGCGGTTTTAACTGCTTGTGGATTTTTTTTGTATTATACTTTGTCAGCTCAGCTAAAGCAGACCATGTTGCTTTCAATGTTTAGTGTTGAGAACCGTGACCTTTTAATTTACGTCGCCCACAATTGGGTTTACAGCACCTCCTGCTGGAAAATGAACAAACGTACTAAAAAAAAAAAAAAAATCATTCAATTTACTGTCCGAGAGTAACAAATCAGAGTCAGTGAAAATATTCGAGCTTCACTCTGTGGTCACTGGTACCGATACAACTTCCTCGTGTCCCGCAAGTAACGTTGGTCCTTTAAAACACTTTAAATTAAAATACATTTAGAAAATGACCTTCCATCACACACGTTGAAGTAACCAGGTACTTCATTTAAAATCGACGTTAAAATATGAGAGCGGCTCATCTCCGGCTCCTCAGACTGATTCAGGCTGAAAAAACTGCTTTTAATCATTTGAAAGTGACAGAAACAACGACTCCGATGTTAAACGGCTGACCGTTAACAGAACTGACAGACGGAGGATGAAACACAGAAGACACCAGAACCTTCCAAGTCATTATAGTTACACTAGATTAACGTTTAGTCAACGTGCAGAAACAAAGCTGCTTGACAACTGCTAATTTAAAAAAAATAATTCAAGAATTGCTTACATTATCTTACCTTAAGATGAACGTTTACACGGAGAAACCCATCTGAGACTCTAGAAAAAGAAAGCAAACTTAGAGCAGGAAGCCGCACGAGATGTTTTTTCCTCCCCCTTTTACAGTAAAAGTTTTACTACACGGAGCTCAGCGAAAAAAAATATATATTTGAATGCTGGCTCGTGACATTTTAGGTGACAGGTGCTCACATGATTTTTACACATACATCAATATTAACAGGGAAAGTATTTGTACTTTATTTTATTTTATTTAGTTTTATTATTTTACATGTCAACAAAGTCTAGCAGTAGCTGAGTTCAAAACAGGCAGCTAACCCACAAAAAAAAAAAAAAAACAGGTTGCGTCCACATTTACTGAGAAAACACACCTGTTGAGGAAAAACTACATGCTTTTAACGCATGAAAAGACAACTTAATAAATATAGGGGAGAGTGAGGTAATGTGAGACGTTTTCCTGACGTCACGCCAGCGCTCTCTTCTCAAACGACTGTCATGCCAGCCCTCTTTGAAATGTTTGTGTCGTTTTGCTGTTGAAATTACGGTAATCACTATGCTACAGTGTTTTTAGAATAAAAGTGGTTATGCGATATAATTTGAATGTGAATGAACAAGAGACATTATAAATAATAAAAATAAATTACTTCACTATTTACTTTGAATGCATGTATAAATGCAGTACACTAAGACTACTTGACATGGTTATAAAATAAAATAAATTGATGTGGTATTTAAAAAATGTTTAACATTTATTTTAAGAGTCAACACTATTACCTGGACTCAGGTATTTGTATTTAACAAAAAGGTACACTGCATTTAATTCATGATTTTGATTTTGCTTTATTTTGAAATACCACATCAGGAACTTGGCTGGAACTTGATGAATGACATTCCCAGATGTGATATTCTTGGTCTGAAGTGAAATGAGTTTGTGGAAACCAGGATTTTTTATTTTCCAACCTTGTCAAAATAGTGATAGTATTTAGCATTTACACATACATTTTATTGCACTTTATTTTGAAACACCACATCAGATTGGGCTGAAACTTGTTGAGTGATGTTACCAGAGGGGGTACTATTAGTGGGAAGTGGAATGAGTCTGTGGAAACAAGGACTTTTTATTTTATAACCCTGTCAAAGTAGTGGTAGTATACTACATTTATACATGATTTTGATTTCACTTTATTTTGAAATACCACATCAAATTGGGCTGAAACCTCGTAAGTGACATTCCTAGATTGGATACTATTAGTCAGAAGTGGAATGAGTTTGTGGAAACCAACAGGACTTTTTATTTTATAACCTTGTTAAAGTAGTGGGAGCATACTGCATTTATACATGATTTTGATTTCACTTTATTTTGAAATACCACCCACCAGAATTGGCTGAAACTTGCTGAAACTTGTTGAGTGATGTGACCAGAGTAGGTACTATTAGTGGGAATTGGAATGAGTCTGCAGAAACAAGGACTTTTTATTTTATAACCTATTTTAAACTAGTGTTAGTATACTGCATATACTGCATCCTGTCACCTAATAGCAAAAAAACTGGATCCTCTCAGTTAGGTTCAAAAATTTACTTCAAAAAATAATAATAAAACATAATAATAATAAAGGCCAAATAATAAAGAATAAAAGGATCAATTTGAATTAAGACAAAAAAAACTATGTGGTTCCACTTCACTTGCCCGACTGATTACTGTGACAACTGCACCCCAAAATCCAAACTCTAATGAGCAATTAAATATGCAAATTTCCTATAAAGCTTTTGTACAGTCGCTAATATCACAAATCCTTACACATGAGAATTCTTAGCATCAAAGTCTATATTCCTGTACACATAATTTTATGTTTAGCCATGAACTTATCATGAAAATATTTGATCTGTTATTAGTTCCTTTTTACAGCTAAACTACCTTAAGACACACAAAGTTACCCTCAACATCTGAATGAACTTATACTAAATTTAGGCTTCTACACCATGATTTATTGTAAATATATTTTGAAAAATACATCCGATTCAGCTGATATATTAGAAAACTTGGGCTTCCTGTTTGTTTTGTATGAATGAGAAACCATTGTGCAGGGCAGGTGACTTTACAATTATTTTCATATGTTGCAATCATGTAATATCTTAGCAAATACACAGTTTATTTTATTTTGGCTGTAGCTCAGGGTTCAGCAGGTCTGACAGCATGGATGGTGCAAACGCTTCATCAGGGAAAATGTCATGATTATATGGGAAAATCCCAGTGGACCTAAACCCAGAAGTGACGTTGCGTGGTGTCACTGTTGACATGAAGGCTTGATTCACAACTCCTGCAACCTGGTAGATGGTGACTGTTTTGCCAGGATTCGATCGCATCCACCCATCGAGAGCTCGGCTGTATTGGGCTTTGAATGGATCGTACACGGCCACATCAGAGGCTGCATGATGGGATGTGTGAGGTGGAAGACTGAGCAGAACAATCCCATTGCTCCTGGCGAGTTCTACTGCCCTGAGTGATATGTGAGCTTTAAGATTGTCCATGATTAGCAGCATGGCGAGGTAAGTGTGCTTTATCAGGTGATCGAGGAACTCGGCACCAGGTATCTTCATTCATCCATCCTGTTCTGGTGGAGGTACCCTTTGCTCCTGGATGTGCATTGATCATGACCATGACTACTGCCAGATTATCAAAGAACTCTCCAACAGTCGTTCTTACTGAAGGCAGACTGAAAATTTTGGTTATTGAACAGACCGGACAGCCGTTCTGGACTTTTCCAGAATGCACAGATTACCAGTCCGCCCCTGCTGCCAGGTGAGAGATGTCACATCCATCATAAATGATCACCTGGTCTGAAGGCTTCTCAGTGTTAGATTGAAGCTACGTCCCAGTTAGTCCACAGGAAAGATGCCAGCCTTCCTCTTTTTGTTCACAGAATAATATACATCATACAAAAAAAAAGTTGATCTGCTGATGAATTAACTTGGCAGACTTATAAAATCATAGTGAAAAAAAAACATCCATACCAATGCACATTTTCCTGTATCATGAAATGGCCAAAATATATATTTATTAGATTCATCTGTTATTTCTGACTTGTTTCAATTTGCAACGGGAAAAGAATATTTATATTAAAAATAATTAAGAAGTCTATCAGTGTAGATTCTGTTCAGTCTTATTGTACCTCAAACACTGAATCACTCCTATAAACACACTGAGCCTCTGTGGTTCTTCACATTCATTAGGATCAACCATCTTCATTTATTCTGGACACTGTTAGTAACTGATCCATGTCAGGGTGGTGGCTGCTCCTCTCTTGTGAGCAACATCAACCACTTAAGGAACACTGAAGGAGGTTAGAAAACCACATACTGATATATTACAGACATGTACAAGTTTACAGTTACTAAATATAAATGCCTCTAATTATGGAGGCATCTTAATTATGTATTGTATCTCCTAACAAATGTTGACCCAAGTGAGTCTGAAGATGTTAACCATGATCTGTCTCCTGGTAGGACACCACATCTGTGATGGCATCCATCCAGAGGACAGTCCATATGAGCTAGCCAACCGTTAGCTGGTGTTCAACGACTCGACGTTTCTGAAACAACTGGCTCAGGCAGGCTGTGAGACACGGGAGGAACCGGCTTATGTTCTTTTTACAGGTAAATGTAAGCGAAAAAACATCACATCCTAAACTGACGTCCATGTAGAGATGCAGAAAGAGTTCTGAACATCCACCAATCAGGATTTCCTGTAATATTTCTGGCTTTATTCCCAGTTTTAGAACCGGATGAGTGGGGAAAGAGGATAAAAACTCCTGGGTCCTACTGGGTGAAGAAACAAGGCTCTCCCTATATTTGGTATTTAAAAACCAATTCCAAGTGCTCTGTTGTGTTGGATTTGTTAGATGAGTTTACCAAAAAGTTTAAAGATCAACAACATCACTGCATTTTACTTTTGGTAGATTGGAAAAATAACTCAACTCTGTCATGCTTTTGTGGTTGAATTGAGGACCCAAATGCAGGAGTTCAAAATGAAGGATGTTTAATAACAAAAAGACAAAAAACCAGACTTAATATAAAAGGTAAACCACAGAAAGACGGCAGGACAGAGGGGTGTACTACGAAGCGAGATTAGAGGGTTAACGAGGTATGTTGAGTCTAAAACCAGGATTTCCGGTACCACGAAGGTGGCTCTCTTTTAACCTGGCTAGATCACCATGGTAATTTACTCTGAAAGCTTAACCTGGTCCGGAGCAGGTTATGTGCAGAGTTAAGGCTCAAATCGGCTATAAACAAGCGCCACCCTTTCACTTTCACCCAATCCCGTTGACCTGAGCGCCAGGATTGTGCGAGGATAGGAAGAGAGTATTCAGAGACGACCATATTCTCTATGAACGCTATAGATTTCCAGCTGAGGGAATACGTTACATTTGTAATCTGCTAGAGCCAGATATTGGCAGCGCCACCAAACGCAGCCGTGCGCTCACAGTAGCGCAAACGGTGTGCGTTTCTTTGCTGCGGGAACCTACATGCATTCAGTTGGTGATGCAGAAAATCTGAGCCAGAATACTGGAATACTGTACTTGCTCTTACTAAACTGCTGAATATGTTTGTAGTATTCCCTGGCCATCTGCCCACGCTTCAAATAAAAGAAGCGTTTAACTAAATCGCAGGTAACATAAATTAATAGTCCATTATATTGATAATCAGTGTGACGTGGAATTTCATGTGAAATGTTGTAATATAGTTCATTCATAAGACTCCCCAGGGTGATAGGGTACCTATTAAAGTGGCCGGTGAGGGTATCACAGATAATATTAAATCTTAAATTAATTTCACATAGATTTAGCAAAAAACTAAAGTGATTTTCATTTATCATTCATAATGGGACAGTCAGACCTACATAATGTTTAAATCTGCTGCATTGAGTTTAAAGTTTAAAGGAGCCGTATGTAAGAGATCTAATAAAACGAATCATAAAATGACCCCGATATGTCAACAGACATTTAAAAATCATGTTCATTTCAAATACTTATGTCACTGACAACAGCACTCAAGCCAGGATATTCCCGTTTAAAAAGAGGAGTTGCAGCCCTCAACTGATGTTGATGTTGTCATTTTTTGTTTTGGCCTGAAGCGCCACCCTCCACCTATCTCCCAATCACGAAGTCAGTAGTGTTTCTGCATCCGGGTTGCCAGCTCGGCTCTAATTATCGCAGCAGCCGCTACGAACGTGTTGGATGAAAAAATGTCTAGCTTTCCAAAACCTAAAAGACCTCGTTATGAATCCGAGTTACGTCGTGACAAGGTCCGAAATAAAACAAGGATTTGTATAGGAGATGCTTTTGATAGATGGAGACGGCTGAAAGCGGAGAAGAATTTGAAGACAGACGCCAACGTTGCTGATTTTCTCCTGGACAGGTAAGATTCATAGCTAAATGTTTGGCTAACGCTAATTTACTTGGACAAGGTAACAGTGGTACCTCTACTTACGAACGCCTCTACATACGAAACTTTCAGGTTACGAAACGCCTCAACGGGAAAATATTTCCTCTAGTTACGAAAGATCAAAGAAAGAAAAGATCTTTCATAAAGCATTAAATATAATTAACAGAAAATAAACTTACTGTGTAGGACTCGTCGCTTGCCATGGCAGCCTACGTTCCTGCTGCATTCTGCAACCTACCTGGCAACCTCTGGTCGGGGAGGAGGGGGAGGGTACACGCCGCTCAACAGTAATTTGAAAGTGACTGCAGTACCAGTTTTGGCCATAATCTTACAAACGACTCCTTTAAGCACTCTAAAAGAGGGAGGGAGATTAAGGTGCATTAAGTGGTGAAATAAATATAACTTACGAATTTACACGATCTGCAATTTTTTGCCAGCACTCCTCTCTGGCTTTATTCGCACCTACAGTGTTGCTTTTGGCCGTACAGATTTCTTTGAAATCCTCATAGCCCTGCATTATTAAAACCTGCTCCTTCTGACTGAAATATACGGACCGCCATCTATCCATTTTATCCAGAATAGGCGTCAAATGACGCGTCAAACTCCCCCTTTTATGTGAACGCGCACAGAAAGCAGAAAGCTGCGATTAACAAAGATAGTTGATAACCACGTTCGTGGTACCAGTTATCTCTGATGGTGAGTTTCAGGTTTGTTAAGCCAGCTCACCCAAAGAAAGCCTGGCTGTGTCGAACTTGCTTCGCAGTACACCCCTCAGCACAGACAGGGGAAATGACAAGACTTAGATACACAGAGGGACTAACGAGCGGCAGGTGCAGACAATCAGGACAACACAGGGGAGGAGAAGCAGAACCAAATCAAGACCAGACAGGACTTCAAAGAAACGTAGGAAACAAGACACTCAGGACAGGGAGACGAGAAGAAATCCTCACAAAAACCTAAACACAAACCGTGCACAACCACCACCAAGACAAACTCAAACCTTCAGTCATGTCTGAAATTCTTACGCAGCTGTATCAGAAAGGTTCAGATCGCTGTCCTGGTGGATTATCACTGTAGCCTCACAGCTAGAAGCTCCTGGTTCTGATTTAAACCAGGGTCTCCTCGTGCTTCTGTGGGTTTTCTCCGGGTGCTCCGGATTCCTCCCACAGTCCAAAAACATGCGGCAGGCTGATTGAATATTCTAAATTGACCCTAATCTGGATTTTTGTTTTAAAAGAAACTGAAACACCAAAAGAAGTAATGACATCAAGACGTATGAGAGACAAGTGAAAATCTGTCGACAACCTTGAGACTCTGATCAGAGTAGAAATACACCTCCAGTCTTTTACGCTGTTCAACCGCGGCTGAGCTATTTCAGTTTACACACGTCAATCAAACTATCTGGAAACCTTCAATAAACATGTGATTTCAAGAATCCATCTGAACAGACGGGACTCAGAACTGTTCCATGGTGGACAGAACAAAAACACAGCACAGCTGGACTGCAGTGCTTCTGTTTCCAGTGAGACCCAGGGATTAAACTCAGTTTTCATGGTTCTTGTTAGAACTCTGGAAACAGCTTTCATGATGAATTGAAGCTGTCTAATCAGACAGAACAGTGTTACAGTTATTAAGTCTTCTGAAAATGAAGGCTGGATGAGTTTTGGTAAATCTGCTCTGGACATCAGAGGTCTGAGGCTTTATATTTGTTTGAGATGATAAAAAGCCATTCTAGTTACAGTCTTGATGTGGCATCTTAAAACTCAACAATGAGTAGATTCCTAACCAGTTTTGTTTTTTCTTATCTCTGGATTCTAGCTGGGCTTATTTACAGTTATTATTTCTGTATTGTCTTTATTCCCGATAGGTGTGGGAAGGAGGTGGGCACTAGGGGTGGTGGCGATGGGTGCAAGGCCCTTTAAGCTCTGCTTGCAGCTTTAAATACTTTCACCATTTTATTTAAAAAATAAAAAAATAAAAATAAAACCTCCTCTAGCAGCAGAAAAACCTTAAATCCAAATGGTGGCAAAGGAAAAACAGCCCTTTGAGAGGGAAGAACCCTTGAGAAGGACTTGGCTTATAAGGGGGGACCTTCCTGCCAAAAGCCAGTTGGGTAAAGGAAGAAAAAAGGAGGGAGATGGGACAGAGAGAGGATGGTGGACAGAGAGAGGAGAGACAAATATATTGGCAATATTATAGGACAATATATATTAATAGCAATTATCCGTTAGCTGGAGAACTAAGTGTCACCCAAGTGTTTGTCCCCCCTCAGGCTACCGTCACTTCCTCCTCCTCGGTCACACCCCTAGTTAGCTCTTAAGTGACTAGCCAGCCTATAAAACTGGCTCACCATTAGGTTTAACATAGGATCTCAGGTTGTTGTGGTCGCTGAAGTTATTTGTGATAATCTGACAGGGTGGTTCTCTATAAAAGATATGTGTCATTACCTAAAATGCTACATGACTGTTTAAGCGTTTTGTTTATTGTTAGACTGAGGGCAACAGGCGTTCTGCGGGTTTGACAGACACACAGATAGAAAAATGCTTGTGTATTTGTCAACGCAGGCTTTTGTGCAAAATAATATACAGTTTACATTTTGCACACATTATAAAACAGTTGTAAAAGATAAATAAGTATATCGGAATAAAAATAAATTGCATTATGAATAAAAAAGAATTGTTCATGTAATGTGATATTACAAGTTGTGATAGATATTGCATATATTGTAAGTATTACTATATATTATCCATGGGTAGTAGAGTTTGAACTTGGAACATGGAACAGAGATATTCTGTATAATGAGGAAAGATGTATTTCAATCATCATCGCTATCTCCCTCCATGAATTACTAGAATATGTGCTGTCTTTGTAGCGTGAAGAACGAGGATCGTACAGATGTGGGTACTTCCTCATTTCTTCGATGACGCGCTCTTTTCTACGCGGATGTAGAATTGACCAATCAGAGGCCTACTTTGTCTCCTCCCTGCAACACTATCTGCGGCACTGTCAGCGGTAGGCATGGAACGGTTATCGGTATTACAGTAAATCGTGGTAAAATTTTACGTGATAACAATTACCATTTACGTTTGACTTAATCTCATTATCGCGGTCGATTGCCGGGATATGGAATATCAGCCTCATTCAAGTCTGCGAGCGACTCGCGACTGTGTCTTGCGTGAGTATGTAGCTTGTAACATCGGCATCGTAACGTGAGCATGGCGGAAAGTGGTGATAGCACGCAGGACATTTACCAACCCACTAAAATGACGAAATCCAAGGTCTGGGCATTTTTTTTCTTTTTTAAGAATGCAAAGGGACAACTGTTGGAGGACAGTTATCCTGTCTGCAGAGCAGTTGTTTACATTTTATTATTGTAATTTGTACAAGCAACTTGAAGGAGCTAAGGCTAATGCTTCAAGCTACTGAGATGTTTGACCAAGAGTAACCTGGTTGACGCGCTTCGCTAACTCACATTTCGCAAACATTACTGTTGCATGTCGATTGAAAAAGGACCGGAACGATGTTCTTCTAATGCAGTTAAAAAATATTAGTTTATTCCATTAACTGATCCGACAACCATAACGCCGGCAGTTAGCGCCATAGTGGTCAAACAGCTAACCAATAACAGGTAGCTACCTTTATACCTGACCCTCAGGTAACAACACGGCGACACCCACAGAGACACAGAGTGAACTATAATTCATAACATTTTTGGCTCCTATACAACTGTTTCTTTATTTGCACATTTATACTTATTTAAGGTTCAGCTTAAAGAGCAAAGTTTTTTTCATTTGAACTTGTGCTATAATTTTTGTTCCTGATAATTGTTTGCATATTTTAACCCACTGATTGTTAAAGTGTTTTATTTAAATTTGCACCAGACAAATAAGCTTTGTTCCTGTTATTTATTTTGTTCATTTAAAATAAAACCTCTTTCTGTGCCAGTTGTTTGCCCTTTTAATGTGAAAGTTTCATTTCGATAAAATTTTGGCTTCTGATGTTTTAGTATGACAAGAAAATTACAAGATTTTGTTGAAATTATTTAAATGTATGTGTTTTTTGGACATTTGTACAGCAATGAAAAATACCGAGATAATATCGTAAGCCGTAATAATTTGCTCACTATAATTGAGATATCAAATTTTCTATATCGTTACATCCCTAGTCTGCGGTCACCTACAATTGTTATCTGCGTCACACACGCAGACAACCTGATTTCTGAGGCTTAAATTGGACCAGCTGCCCCACAAAACTGTGTGAAAAAAATGACGTTTCTCGTGACGCCTCCTTCCTTGAATGTACTTTCGTTTTTAAAGTCGCAGTATCAGGAACATTTCTCCGCGTTAACGTCCATTTGGAGGTGAACTTTAAATGTTTTTTTAATCGGTTTTCAGCAGCATAGTTTCTGCCTAAATCTGCAGTCTGTAGTTTACGTTTACAAACAGGTGTCCTTAAAGTCACGTCCGGATATGAAAGGTTCCGCTTTGGATCCTCCGTGAGAACCGCTCAATCAGCAGTAGAAAAACGTTAGTTGATGGACAGCAGTTAAACTCGGACTCGTTTCTGTGTAACTCAATTTCCTGGAGACTAAGAGCGACTGTTCCAGACTGAATCAGTGTGAGGAGGCGGGGATGAGCCGCTGCTGTCCCCGCTGTGAGACTCAATAAACTCGGCCACAGAAGAACTCTCTGATGGGGCTGAGAGCCGCGGCAGTTCTACTTCCTCATCAACCGGCAACCAACCCGCTTCTGGGTTGAAGCTCAACAAGGTAGGATTTTATTGTTGCAGCTCTTCAACTGACCACTAAATCCTGGCTCCGAGACAGATTAAATCCTCACTGACTCAATAATATTACAGCCTGGTTCAAAATTCAATATGATATACAACAATTAAAAAAACACAAACAAAGCAGTCCTCCAAATACCCCCCCCCCCCCAACACACACACACACACACACACACACACACACACACATGCACCACAAACATAACACAACCCCCTCGTTTCTGTCTCTTATATAAAAAGTATAAAATGCTACTAATTAACAAAAATAAATAAATGAATAGATAAATAAATATATCAAAATATCTGGCTTGGCACTGCTGTGAAGAAACGAAACGATAATTTGGGGATCTATTCAAAAATATCAAATAACCTTAAACAAATAGCAATAGCAATAGTAAAAATGCACATAAAAATTTAATAAAATAAACCAATCAATCAATAAATACAATAGATAAATACAATAGAGGAAATGTGATTTTCAACTTATAAACTGACCCTCTCATATGTGGTTTAAGTCTCTTCTAAAACCCTCATCACTGTTCACGCACACATGTCGTGTCTGACTTCCTGGAATAAGTTTAAGCAGTCCAGCGGAACTTAAAGCGGTGCTAAACTGGGTTCATTTTAAGGAAAGTGATCCAGTTCACGTGATTCACTGGAGTAGTCCTACATATGCAAAAGTGAACCCACTAAATGAATGTCTGTATCAAAAACAATAGTTTGTTTAATTATGCAATTCCAAAAAAAGTGAACTCTTTCAGTGCGTCTCACACTCTCAGCTCAGAAGCAACTTCCCTCTGAGAACTTCCTGTTTCAAGTCTCAATACTGCTGATGGCTTCTTAATTGTCGTCTTGGTCTCATGTTGCCAAAATGTGAACAGCATGAAGAGGACGGTTTATATACAAACTGCTACTGAACCAGAACATTTAGTGGTTGATTCATTGATTGGACTAATTGGAGAACAGCATGTTATGTAAGAAGTACTGAAACTACAGTTGGACATGAGCCTTCACAAGTTTAATGGTCAAACTAAGTTCATTTATAAAGGTTTGTTACAGTCCGGCTTGAGGAAAGAGAAGTAACATAAAGACACTATGTTTTAGGGTAATTGGATGATATTTACTTACAAAAGAGTAATTTTTAAACAAAAGGCATCTAATGAACTGTTTAACACAGTTACACTCAAAACTAAAAAAAGCACTCGGAGAGCGCAGACCTCTGCTAAGCGCAACAATTCCCCCATATAGCGATTTACAGATTGCGATAAAATCCGCGTTCTGGATCAGATCCAGATCAGCCTTTGAAATTTGATAGAGGTTCCCATTGTCAATCCCTGAGTGAAATTTCATGAGTTTTGGGCAACAATAACAATAACGGAGATAATGAGAAAAAAATGTTTTGGCCCCCATTGACTGCAATGTTATCAAAAATTTGAAAGTGATCCAGAATCCAGGATTTCTTCCGGATCACAGCCAAAATGAAATCAGTTCTTCCTTTTCACATTTCTGACAACTCCTGAAAATTTCTTTAAAATCCATCATAACTTTTGAAAGACCAGGAAGGAAGGCACGAACGAAGGCACGAAGGAAGGAAGGAACGAAGGAACCAACGAACGAAGGAACGAATGAAGGAACGAACATTAGTTCGTTAGTTCGTTCGAACTAACGAACTAATGTTCGTTCCTTCATTAACAACTAACTAACTAACTCTGCCACAAAGCCAAATCAAAGTCAGCTGTAGACTACTCTCCCCTGCCCTACCAAGCTCTGGTGGTCTGGTGGCCTCCTTTATGGTGTGGCGCCTCCTAATTAGTGGGTTGATGCTGATTCCTCCTTCTTCAGCTCAGGTGAACAGCATCTGGTCATCAGGCAGATGCCTGATGCCTACTGTAACTCCTTCTTTGCACACGCACCCACCACAAGCTCAAGGGACGGCCACAGCCATAACAAGGTTATTGTACAAGTAAACGATATTAAATCGGACTACAGTATTGCCATGAAACCATTTGGTGCCCCGTTCCTAAGGCCAGACAAACAATTACGTACAATAATGTAGAAAAACATTCAGATATAGAGATGAATGTCCATTCAGTCAGCTTCCATCAATGTGGAAAATAGGGATGCGCGCGATTAGTCGTCTAAACCGATTAAACGTCCGCCCACTTTCTAGTCGGCACCAGAAATATTAGTCGTTTAAAAACCAATTTGTGTTTTTATTCATGTACAAGGCCGCTTAACTGTCATACAGCCGCCCGCCACTAGTCGGGGCTACAGAGCCGTCAGACAGCAGCCCCCTCCCCTCGGAAATGCTCGAGTAGACCGGAGTTTTAAAACGGCACGGTGGGAAGATAGTCTCGCAAAACCAGCGCGGTTTGGCGGTACTCTAATCTAGATAATGAAAACAAGGTAGTATGTAGACTGTGTCAGAAACAACTGGCATATAATCACTCGACTGGAGCAATGCGCAACCACATTCAACTCAAGCATTTGGATGTTAATCTGCACGAGACGACGGCTGCTAATGCTAGCGGTGCTAGCCGCACTCAGGCCGATTTGACATTGTTTACCCGGAGACGGTGTTCTCCCGTCCGTCCGGTCTGAGAGATTTTAGATGTTTGTTTTTATTTTTACACTCATATTGAACTGCGCATAGAGCTTAATAATTCAGCAGCAATTTATCTTTTTTAGATGTTACATTATTTGTTAACTTTAAGTGAGTTTTTTTTTCGGATGTGCAGGGTTTATATTCATACTGCACGGTGCAAAATGCTGCTCGTTTCGGTTGAAATGTAATTATAAATTAGATGTTTTATTAACTTGAAAGTGAATTGAAGCAATCATTTTTGTCTGATAATCTGCAAGATTCAATGTGTCAGAGGCAATTTATTTATTTTGGTGGTAAACGTTTGAGTTGCCTTCATGTTCACATTCATTCATACTGCACGGTGCAAAGTGTCTCGTACTTCAGCGGCATTTAAAATCCCACATGGTTGTTGAACATTGTGATTAGAGGCTTAAAGAACTCATGTTACACACAATATTTTCTGGGACAATGTTTCAAATTCTGTTTCGATGTTTCAAATAATTGTGCTAAATTTTCACTGTTTTCTGAGTGTTTTCCTTTTTTTTTAGACTAGTCGACTAGTCTTAATTAAAATTTTCGTTTAGTCGACAGGGAAATTAGTCGCCAGGAACATCCCTAGTGGAAAATAGTCCCACCAAGTGGCTTAAGGCATCATATTCCAACACTTACCACCTTATTCAGTCAGTAGATAATGTTTCTGACACACATCACCTTGTTTCCAGGACTTTTTGTTTTTCAGTTTGGTTGTCCATCCTGTCTCAGCTGTGCTTTGGAGCTAACTGTTTAACTGAATTACCTCTTAATGTCAAACCAAAATGGAGAACAGTCACAGTAACAAGGTGATCCTAATTAACTACCGATTGAGCTAGAGGAGGAAGAAGGGAGGAGGAAAGGGAAGGAAGGGAAAGAAGAGCAGTAGAGAAACCACTCAGCAGATCATGTTGGTGTCCTCCTGCAGCGTAGGCCTATAGCAGCATAACTATGATGAGGCTGTGATTAAGACGAGCTTACTCTAGTCTTAGCTCCTACAACTATAGCTATAACTATTAACCCAGGGGTCTCAAACTCATTCCTGAAAGGGCCGTGTGGCTGCAGGTTTTTGTTCCAACCATGCAGGAACACAGCTGAGTTGTTTTAGTCAATCAACTAGTTGTCTTCACTGAAGGTCTGAACCAGTTCAGTTGATTGAGTGAAACAACTCAGCTGTGTTTCTGCATGGTTGGAACAAAAACCTGCAGCCACACGGCCCTTTCAGGAATGAGTTTGAGAACCCTGTATTAACCACTACATACTGTTGCTTAGACTAATTGTGGGTTTTACTGAACAGAAATGTTTTCAATTTAGTTTTAAAGATGGAGGTGGTGTCGGCCTCCTTAACCTAAATTGTAGCTGGTTTCATAATAAAGGTGCCTGGTAGCAGAAGGCCCGTCCTCCAAACCTACTTTTAGATATTCTAGGAACGATGAGTAATCCTGCACTCTGAGACCAGAGAGCTCTATTAAGAGCATAACGTCCTTTCAGGTCTTGTAAATAACGAGGAGCTAGGCCATTAAGGGCCTAATAAGTGAGAAGCAGAATTTTAAACTCGTTTTGAAATTTCACGGAAAGCCAATGGAGGGAGGCTAACACGGGAGAGACATGATCTCACTTACAGATTCCTGTCAGCACCCTCGCTGCTGCGTTCTGGATCAGTTGGAGACTTTTCAAGCCTTTGTGGAGATGGACTTGCCTCCATCTAGTGGTGTGATAGCAGAAGTACAGCAGGTTCCTCTGACTCACACTTCTGTTTGACTGTATTAAACTGACACTGACATGAAACTAAAGAGAAGAGCCAGTGGTGGAGCTGCTGATCTTTGTATAGCAACAATGATGTGTGTTTCCTCTGCAGATTAAGGTAAAAAATCGTGAGAGAGTGTGTGAGCTGATGTGGAGGTGAATCCAGCAACATGGATCAGAGTTTGGATAGAGAGCAGGGAGTCTCTCTCCTCAGACAACAGAAGAGTCGAAGAAAAGCTCAGAGGTGAGATGGCCATCTCTGTCAAAGATCAACAACTCTGGACTATCATTTATACTCAGTTTTATTTGTATGTGTTACAGTGCAGATCAGCCAACCACACAACGTTCTTCTGAAGCTGAAGCTGAGCCCAGCACCGTGTTCAGTCATATCTCAACATGTCTGATCTGGTGCTGCAGTCGCTGGTACCATTTTTCCATTGTTGTCTGTTCATGCAGTCAATTCAATCACCAGTCAAGAATTCCCTTCAACAACTAAAAAAAAAATCTGAATTCAGATGCTCAAAATAGTTTAATTTGTTGTTTGTTGAGTTAATATGGTTAATGGAAGGAATTAACTCTTTTACTTTAAAGTAACTGTGGTCGATGATGGTCACTGCCCTCCATGTTGAATATGTTTCCTTGCTCCAGCACATCTTATTGATATGAATTAGTCTTTAACATACGTGTCCAGACCTTGTTTACAGACTGATGGTGATGAATTTGAATGCTCTTTTTTTAATACAAAATCCATAAATGCCTAAATCATCAACAAATACAAGCTAAAATACCTAATAGAGTAATATGACTGTTCATCTGTGTCCCATGTGCTCTTCATTGCTGTTTTCTAGCAATGCTGAGGAAGCAGACTCCCTTGAACCTGAACCTGAGATGGAGCCTGTACCTCCACCTGATCTTAAACCTGCACCTGTCCCTCCACCTGAGCTTAAACCTGCACCTGAACCTTCACCTGAGCTTAAACCTGCACCTGAACCTTCACTTGAGCTTAAACCTGCACCTGAACATCCACCTGAACTCAAATCTGCACCAGAACCTTCACCTGAGCTTAAACCTTCACCAGAACCTTCACCTGAGCTTAAACCTGCACCTGAACCTTCACCTGAGCTTAAACCTGCACCTGTCCCTCCACCTGAGCTTAAACCTGCACCTGTCCCTCCACCTGAGCTTAAACCTGCACCTGTCCCTCCACCTGAGCCAAAACCTGCACCTGTCCCGCCACCTGAGCTTAAACCTGCACCTGTCCCTCCACCTGAGCTTAAACCTGCACCTGTCCCTCCACCTGAGCTTAAACCTGCACCTGTCCCTCCACCTGAGCTTAAACCTGCACCTGTACCTCCACCTGAGCTTAAACCTGCACCTGAACCTTCACCTGAGCCAAAACCTGCACCTGTCCCGCCACCTGATCCGGCTCCTGGTCAAGAACCCAAACAACATCCATCCTCGAATCAGAAGTAAGATGTGCTTGCATACATGATGAAGTTTTAATCACAACAATCAGGAAGAAATTAATGATGAATTAATAATAATCAATGTCTTGTCTTACAATTCATCTGAAGGGATCATTAGTGCATTTAAGGGAACAGAACACACAAAAAACTAAATCCCCCTATTGTCTCTGTTGCCATGGCATGTGACTGTCAGTAACCTGTCTGGTTAGTATAAGAAGGTAACCAATAACAGCAGAGTGAGCGGGGAGCAGTGGGAGGGACAGGGTGCCGTTTGGCCTAAGTTGGGACCTTTTAATTAAAAATAAATGTGTGTATGTAACCTCAAAGTGTCAAAATTGTAGAATTTGAAATGGATTTACCATCTCTAATATATGACTGAGATGTGAACAAGGGAAGTCGGACTATAGCTTAACACACAAGGAGGGGCTTTCAAACTGAAACTGGAAGTACAGCAGTGGGCAGCAACTTACGAGACAAAAAAAACAACACTTTTCACTGATAGTCAATAGATAAGCTTAGTGCATCTTAAAATAACTCAAGCTTCTCTGTTTCTGATTTTCATCCTTCCTCACTTTGATTTTTGTCTTTATGCGTGGGACACTAATTTGATACCATTTGTGCTTAAGTGATGTTTTTGGATGATGGATGTTTTTTTTCCATTCTGTGTCAGTATGCAGTAGAAAAAAAATATATACCACCGAAATTCAGGAAAAGTTAACATTTATAAAATTTGAATAAAATAAAAACTGAGACTTTCAGATCACATAAGCCAATATTTTATTCACAACAGAATATCAATAACATAACAAATGTTTAAACTGAGAAATTTTTTACACTTTTGTCGACTAAAGGAGCTCTTTTCAAATTTGATGCCTGCTACAGGTCTCTAAAAAGTTGGCATGGGGGCAACACATTTTAATTAAAAAGATTCAGGTGGGACAACATCTCACAACTAATGAAGTTAATTGATATCAGGTCTTTATCATGATCAGTTATAAAGGGTTGTCTTAGAGAGACTGAGTCTCTCTGAAGTAAAGATGGGCAGAGGCTCTCCAATCTATGAAAGAGTGCATAAAAAATTGTGGAATACTTTAAAAGCAATGTTCCTTCACATCAAATTGCAAAGGCTTTGTGAATCTCATCTACAGTGCATGATATCAAAAGATTCAGAGAAACTGGAGACATCTCTGTGCGTCAGGGACAAGGCCCAAGACCTTTATTGGATATCTGTGGTCTTTGGGCCCTCAGATGACACTGCATCACTCAGGAATACTTCCAGAAACCACAGTCAGTAAACACAATCCACCATGCCATCTGAAGATGCCAACTAAAGCTCTATCATTAAAAAGGAAGCCATATTTGAACCTGGTCCAGAAAAGCCATCGTGTCCTGTGGGCCAAGACTCATTTAAAATGGAGTCTTGACCCCGGTGTGGACTGGTGTAATGAACATTACAGCAGTCTAACTCGAACACCGGTGGACATTAAGACATCTTTTGTAAAGTTCAGATATAAACAAATAGAATTTTTTAGCACTTTAGCCAATGACTAAATCAATCAATTGATAGCTCTGTAAACACCTGAAGCATCATCCTGATTAATCCTTTCCTCAACCCTGCAGTATTCTGTGTCACAGACCTGATGAAGGGATCTTCTCTACACGGGACAACCATTCTGTAAGCCATACTGCATACATTTCAAGATTTCAATCATTGTAGATCATTGTTTTCCTATGTTCCTGTCTGAGGGACTCACCAGATCAGAAGTTATATCTTAAATGCTTTTAGAAGTTAGAAACAGAGGTCTCTCCATATTTTGGAAAAAACTCCAGGAGACATCCTGATCTCCTTGACATATGGGTGAGCAGTGGCTCTACTTGGAGTTTAATCATGATCTTGTTCTCTCAATTACTATCTACGGTTCACAGCTGTAAGTAAGTGTAGAAATATAGATTGACAAACAGAGAGTCTTGCCTTTTCACTCAATTCTTTCTTTACAACATGATCTACCTCCAATCTCCTGCTTCATTCTTCCATCACTGGTGAACAAGAGTCCGTGACACTTCTAGTCCTCCACTTGAGGAAGCACCTCACTCCTGACCTGGAGAGAGGAGTGCACCCTTTACTAAATGAGAACCATGGACTTAGATTTGAAGGTATTAATTCTTATTCCCGTCGTTTCACACTGATATTGATCATGGTTAGGGCTACACTTATCCTACACTGAATATGAAGCAGCGGCAATGAGAATTTAGCACCTCCAAATCTGTTCGATAAGTTATATTCATTTGTTCAAAATTATGTGCATGATCATTTATCCAACAGATCCGTTATCACAAATATAGAAAATCCAAAGTCATGCAGAAATGACTCACAGGAGCATGAGAGGAATAAGATTTAACTTCAAAATAGGTTGGTTCATAAACCTATGAGTTAATCATTTTTATGGACGTCAACTGACTGACTTACTTTACTCTGGCAGCTGTTCTTGTGTGGATGAGAGTTCACTAATAATTATTTTTCTTAAGTTAAAGGAGGTAAAAGTTTGGCTGAAGGGAGCTTTGGAGGATTTGGACTCCACAGAGCTGGAAGACTTCCACTGGTACCTGGTGAATGCAGATGAATTTAAGGATGGCTTTAGACCAATCAAAAAGTCTCGCCTGGAGAATGCGAACAGACTGAAAACATTAGATCTGATGGTGGAGATGTACACCACAAAGACCAGAGAGGTGACAGAAAATATCTTCAAGGAAATGAACTACTATAAAGGTCTGTAAAAGAGAAAGAACAGTCCATAGATAAGTCATTAATTTTTTATTGTTTGAACATTAATTGAAGTGAACCTCTAATGGCCTCCTACAGAAGAACCTCGACGCCTGAATGATCCAGCCTCTCCAGATGCTGCAGCAGGTATGGACTCAATATTCATCATCCAGCTAGATCAGAAAATTGTATTCTCTTTCAACATTCGTTTCAGTATGTCACTATGGGACACAACCCCCATGTGCTGTTTCCAGAAGCATTTTCACATTAAGCCAGTGCTGACAAGCATGTAGAATGTGATGTCTGCTCACAAGAGGAGGGACTTCCTCCTACTATAAGAGCTTGACGTCACCCTCTCTCCTCAGTCTCTTCTCACTCCCAGAAGCAACCTCTCAGACAGCAAGTGGAGCTCGAGCTAGCTTGACTGTTCACAGAGCGAGCTAACCTCTCAGTTGCTGAAAGCTTGTCTTTCTCCTCATGTTCTGAGTTTAGTAGCTGGGCTGTCGCCAAACACCAGCTGCTGCAACTAGTCACCATACTATTTGCTTCGCTTCACTCTTTTAACTGGAGTTGATGAAGATGGAGCCTGAACTTGCCCTCACCATGGATATGGTCAAGCTACCACCTGAAACCTGCACATGTGGTAGCAAAATTGCTGGAGCAGACACCCATGCTGCTTGTGCTGCATGTCTTGGGATGCAACATTCTCAGGATGCATTAGCATCTCCGGCTTGAGAGCATTGTGCACGCCTCTCCCGGAAAACTCTCAGATGCAGACTTGCGTGCAAAGCTAGCCTGTCCAAGGCAGACCCTACCATAAAGGTAGCCACCCCTCCATCACTGGAGCTGCCCAGCAGCACCCAGGGAGATTCAGCCCTCATGGGTCTCAGGGCAAGCAGCTTGACACTGTCGCACCCTTGAGTGATCTGAGGAGCAGATGGCTGCCCCTCCGGATTTTGCAGACAATGCTAATGTTGAGTCCGACTCAGGTGACAAGTCCATCAGCCTCGGATCTGAGGATCCTACCCTTGCCGTGGTTCGAGAGAGGGAACACTCTCATCCTCATAGCTCCCTGATGGCCCAGGAAACACAAGCTAGCTTAGATTGTTCAGGTGCTGCACAGCCAGCCGTGGCCTCTGCCTCGCCGCAGGGATCTCCTGTCGCAGGCACGCGGGGAGATTTTCCACCCTCATCCGGAGCGCATGGCTCTATGGGCCTGGCCCGTGAAAGGTTGAACCTTGTGGCTGCGGGACTCCCGCAGAATGTTGTTGCCATGATACAGAGTGCCAGGGCATCCTCTAAGTGTGAAGTGGAAGTGTGTGGTGCCAAATGGCGTGCTTTTGAAGAATGGTGTGCTAAATCCGCGGTGGTGGCTTTCCAGAGCTCGGCCCCCGTCATCCCTTCAGGATCTGTTGGACAAAGGCCTGGCTTTCTCTGCCGTTGAAGTGTATCTAGCTGCTTTTTCAGTGCCCATGTAGGTTTTGTTGACAAAACAGTGGGCTGGAACCTGCTCATTTGTCAGTTTGTAAGGGGCATCCATCGGCTTCAGCCAGCGTCGAGAAGCCTCATTGCCTCATGGGATTTACCAACGGTACTTGAAGCGTTGTCACATGCACCGTTTGAGCCACTGAGGCAGGCTGACCTTAGGATGCTCTCCCTTAAAATGGCACTGATTATGGCACTTGTTTCTGCTATATGTGTGGGCGATATGGATGCGTTGTCAGTAGGGATGCACGATAACTGTTTCTTAAAATCAATACAGATAACTGTTAATTTTCAGCTCCTAAATGCCGATACCGATAACACACTCACACCTAAGATCATCACATCAATCCTATGAACAAAATCAAAAAATGTTTTGACTCTTTAAATGAACAGATATTTATTTTTTCCAATGAAAAACTACTGGTAAGCTTCTCAAACATTTTCGTAAAGCTATCAAACAAACCTATTTGATATCTCACATCAACTTAAATAAGGTGCATTACTTACTGATGTAAAAATAAAGACTTGTTGAAATACATGCATCAGAATTACAAACTGAAAAAGTGCATTCTTCAATGACATCTTTCACAGATGTCCGTGGTTCTTCCCCCACCGCCGATGGGCCTCTCCCCATGGTCTCGACAGGAGGGTGAAGTAAACATCCAAGGTGCTTTGCCATGAGCTATAACCACTAGAACTACGCTGACTCTGGTAATGCAGAAATGCTTTCCGAGATGGTCCTACTAGGAACATACACCTTGCCTGTGTGGGGCAGTGAAGACTGACTAGGCTTCACCTGCAGAAGGGTTCCAGCTATGGGCTCTCTTGGGCCACAGCTGTCTTGAGCTGGACTCGGCTGTTGCGGCTATGTCTCTGGTGGCTTTCTTTTGCTGTTTTGGCTCCACTCCTATCTTTTGGAGGAAGTAGCGCACCGATTTTCTGGGAACCCTTGGCAGCCGACTTCGGTCGGGAAAACGGATACATGCCAGGCTTTTAGGGCCGCTTCGTCAGCCAAATCTTGGTACTCATCTTTCTTCAGTTGGTGCGACACCTACAGCCTCTCTTCCCAGGGGACCGTGAGCTCAGCGACTACAATGGTTTTTGTGCTCCTGGATAGCAGAACCATGTCTGGTCGAAGTGAAGTCGTTGCCACGTCCTGCGGGAAGACAAGCCTCCTCTTCAGGTCTACATCAAGTTCCCAGTCAAAGCGCGATGCAGAATGGAAGGCAGTGTTTTGGCCTTCGTGACGGCCTTCTGGATCTTCTCTCCTGCTCTCCCGCCTTTGACAGGTTGGGCCTGGTTGTTGTTAGCTCTCCAACCATTTGGCAATCTCTGGGAGTACCTTGTCATGCCTCTACCTGTAATAACCTTCTGCCAGTGCCTTAGGTAGAGATGTCCCGATCCAGCATTTTGAACTTCCGATCCGATACCGATATTTATTTGTACTTCCGATCCGATACCGATATCTGCCGATAGCGATACCGGCCTATCTGAGCATGTATTAAAGTTTTAAGTCATTTAACCAACTTACTTTGTCAGACTCATGCTGAATAGGGTTTTTACTCCTGATAATAACTAGCCAGCTGAATTAGGTGCATTTGAATAATACACATTGGTTGGTAACGAGAAACTGACCTATTTATTCAACAAATCAACACAAAATAGACAAAATGATAAATAACAAACAGAAATGGCATCAGTAAACCACAGCTTTACAAGCCATAAGTGCAGATAATAATGTTAATTGTATTAAGCAAACACAACCTGAGTTTAACCGTCTATTAACAGCATTAGTACCTGTGCTTTGACACTGTTCAGTGGCAGTTTGTCACACGATTCCCAAACGGGGGGGGGGGGTGTTTGTGGCTCGTGCCTGAGAGAGAGAGAAACAGAGAGAAAGCGCGGCTCGCGAGGCAGACAGCAGCCAAGTGTGGCTCTAGCGCGCGGGGCTAGGTTGCAGGTCGCTATGCTTTTTACAGATTAAGTCGCTAGCTGCGCTTGTTGGCAACACTGCATGCGGACTCGGATGGTCAGAGAGCTCGATTTGAGAGAGACAGAGAGAGAAAACAGAGAGAAAAGCGCGGCTCGCGAGGCAGACAGCAGCCAAGTGATGGCTTCAAACCTAGCGATTTGAGTGCGCGTGAGTCGCTAAATCACCAGAAAAAGTTGCTAGATTTGTCGCTAGTCGCTTTTTACAGATTAAGTCGCTAGGGGGGTCTGGAAAGTCGCTAGATAAGTTGGCAACACTGCATGGACGGACGGTCGGATGGTCGGGGGTTGGGGGGTGGGGGGGGTGGAGAGGAGCTCGATTTGTCTCGCGCGGAGGGCGGGGTGTTTGTGGCTGCGCACTGTGCGACAGAGAGGAGAAAGAGAGAGAAGCGCGGCTCGCGAGGCAGACAGCAGCCATCAGCAGCCAAGATGACTTCAAACCTAGCGGTTTGAGTGCCAGTGAGTCGCTAAATCACCAGAAAAAGTCGCTAGATTTGTCGCTAGTCGCTTTTACAGATTAAGTCGCTAGGGGGGTCTGGAAAGTCGCTAGATAAGTTGGCAACACTGCATGGACGGACGGTCGGATGGTCGGGGGGTGGGGGGGTGGGGGGTGGTGGAGAGGAGCTCGATTTGTCTCGCGCGGAGGGCGGGGTGTTTGTGGCTGCGCACTGTGCCCGACAGAGAGAGAGAAAGAGAGAGAAGCGCGGCTCGCGAGGCAGACAGCAGCCATCAGCAGCCAAGTGATGACTTCAAACCTAGCGGTTTGAGTGCCAGTGAGTCGCTAAATCACCAGAAAAAGTCGCTAGATTTGTCGCTAGTCGCTTTTTACAAATTAAGTCGCTAGGGGGGTCTGGAAAGTCGCTAAGTTGGCAACACTGATTGGGAGGGAGATGCTCGTGTGCTGAAGGTGTGCTGGAAAATGCGGACCGGATATTAGGGAAACACAGAGCAAAACCTGGAATGGGTTATCTGAATAATGCGCTGCGCGGTGCGCTGGAAAACCCGGAACGGACTTTGGAAAAAAAAATGGATCGGGAGTCTGGATCGGCATTTTTAGGGCTTGCCGATCCGATACCGAGCCGCATTTTTTGCTCATATCAGCGGCCGATCCGATCCGAATATCGGATCGGGACACCTCTAGCCTTAGGGCAGGCAGTCAGAATGTGGGTTCGTGTACAGGTGGCAGTACTACACAGAGTGAAGGATTGATCTTCCTCACTGCCTCAAGCCTTCAGGTTACTCGGGGTAGGCAACAGGTTGGTGACAGCGCGAAGGAGAAAACACAGCTTTCCTTCAGATTGCTTCAGGTTACATCAGATTGCCATAACTCCTTTCAGGACAGTCTTCGCTCCTGTGCCTGATCCCACTGTATCCATCGACCCTGAGAAGCCAGTCTGACTGCTTTCACCCCGCGCTCCTCTTCTGCTGCCTCGCAGACTCTGTGCACCACCAGATCGCTTCTTGCTTTGCCGTCAGCTCCGCTCCACCTGCTCTTCTTGTAGTGTCCTTGACCCAACCATTCTTGACACACAATGCCCACTATTTCCTGATGTTTCCAATGGGTCTCTGCTTCCATTACGGCCTGCTGGGCCTTCTACTTTCTGCCGCATTTCATGGTCTTACTTGCATGTCTCACTTTCTCATCTCTGGACAGCAGGAGTGTACCCACTGCCCTTGCCTTGGTTCCACTGCCACAGATGAAATTTTCAAGTGAAGCTTCGAAGTCCTGCTATACAGTTTAACTGCGCTGAAGGATGGGGGGACTCCTAGCCACTTTCGCACATACATACTGCACACTCTCTCCATTCCTTCCACTTGAGACATAGGAAAGTCATAGGTAGGGCCACTGTAGACGAGGTATGATACCATGCTGGAAGCACCATACCTTAAATATCGCAAGAAGTCATCGATTGCTTTGAGCCAGGAGTTAAGCTGGGTTTTAGTGGCAGTGAGTTTGTTTTAGGGAGCTATCATACTGCTTCCCAAGACACCGGATCCCTTGCTCCTGGATTGTTGGAATGTCCGAGCCTTGGATGCTGAAGGTGTTTCCTGTTAGCTTCCTTCTCAATATACTGAGACTCCTTGACTTTTCGGGCTTAAACTGCAGACGTGACCACATCTTTTCCAGTGCGCTCAAAATTAATTGTGTCCCCTGGATCGATGGAGTCATCCGTCATGTCGCCCATGAAGGCCCGACAGGCTGGGTGTCTGGTGCCGTCATCTGCACTGCGTTCCTCCTGCCTTTAGCAGTAAGCTCATTGCTGCAATGAAAAAGACCACAGAGATTGTGCATCCTGCATGATGCCCTTCTAAAGGTTCGGATCAATAAACTTGTTGGCGAGCAGAAACGCCGCAAGCCTTTTTGCAACAACAGACCAGAAGATTTTTCTGGGTGGGTTACTTGACAAGTTAAACATGATATGCATGAAACAGGTAAATTATTTCTTGAATTTAATTACTGATCAAAACTCTTTTTGCAGCAGTTACTTAAACTAAGCACTTTTGGTAACTCTGGATCATACTTGCACTTCCTGTTGTATCCTGTAATGATTGACACCTGCATCATGCCATCTTCGCTCATTTGTTCACCTGCCCATGTTGGTCCTTCTTTCAATGTTGCTTCACAAGTTGCTCACCAATCTTCTGGCTGCCTTCCTGACCTCTGTTTACTGGGTTTACGTTTGTGATGTCAGTACCAAGATAAATGGGCAGGAGCTGCAACAAAATTTCTTTAGAAATTCTTTTAATTGTCTAGTAAACAATGATGATTGAATGCCAGCTCTTTACTCTTGCGAGGGTCATAGAAGGAACATGGGAGTTTGCCCATCCAGTCCACTCATACTCTGTGGATTTGGAGAAGGCATTTGACATTTTCCATTGCAATTAGAAATCTTACCACAATTTCAGGCAAAAGTATGCAAAAATAATTTTCCATTGCACTTAATGTACTGTAATGTAATAAACTGCCCACAAAGAGAAGATTAATGATATATCTTCTTTTATCCTTTAGTGGCTCTTCAAAAATGTCAGGATGAACTCAAATCTAACCTAAAGAAGATGGTTGAGTGTGTATTTGAGGGCATTCCTGAAGAAGGAAACCCAACCCTCCTGAATGACATCTACACAGAGCTCTACATCACAGAGGGAGGGACTGGAGAGGTCAATAAAGAACATGAAGTCAGACAGATTGAAGCAGCATCCAGGAAAACAGACACCCCAGAAACAATAATCAAACACAAAGATATCTTTAAACCCCCACCTGGAAGAAAAGGACCAATCAGAAGAGTAATGACAAAGGGAGTAGCTGGCATTGGGAAAACAGTCTTAACACAGAAGTTTACTCTGGACTGGGCTGAAGATAAAACTAACCAGGACATCCAGTTAATGTTTCCATTCACCTTCAGAGAGCTGAATGTGCTGAAAGATGAAAAGTACAGCCTGGTGGAACTTGTTCATGAATTCTTTAATGAAACCACAGAAATCTGCAATTTTGAAAAGTTCCAGGTTGCATTCATCTTTGATGGTCTGGATGAGTGTCGACTTCCTCTGGACTTTAACAAAACTAAAATCCTAACTGACCCTAGAAAGTCAACATCAGTGGATGTGCTGCTGAAAAACCTCATCAGGGGAAAATTGCTTCCTTCTGCTCGTGTCTGGATAACCACACGACCTGCAGCAGCCAATCAGATTCCTCCAGACTGTATTCACTTAGTGACAGAAGTCAGAGGGTTCACTGACCTGCAGAAGGAGGAGTACTTCAGGAAGAGATTCAGAGATGAGCAGCAGTCCAGCAGGATCATCTCCCACATCGAGACATCACGAAGTATACACATCATGTGTCACATCCCAGTCTTCTGCTGGATCACTGCCACAGTTCTGGAGGATGTACTGAATATCAGAGATGGAGGAGAACTGCCCAAGACCCTGACTGAGATGTACATCCACTTCCTGGTGGTTCAGGTCAAAAGCAAAAATGTCAAGTATCATGAGAAATCTGAGTCGGATCCACACTGGAATGTACAGAACAGGAAGATGATTGAGTCTCTGGGAAAACTGGCTTTTGAGCAGCTGCAGAAAGGAAAACTGATCTTCTATAATTCAGATTTGACCGAGTGTGGCATTGATATCAGAGAAGCCTCAGTGTACTCAGGAGTGTTGACACAGATCTTTAAAAAAGAGAGCAGGCTACACAAGTATAACGTGTTCTGCTTCGTCCATTTGACAGTTCAGGAGTTTCTGGCTGCTCTTCATGTCCACCTGAACTTCAACTCTGGAGTCAACCTGAAAACAACCAACTTTGTCTGGTTTAAAACAAGTAACGAGAGTCACCTATACCAGACTGCTGTAGACAAGGCCTTACAGAGTTCAAATGGTCACCTGGACTTGTTCCTCCGCTTCCTCCTGGGTCTTTCACAGTTGGCCAATGAGACTCTCCTACAAGGTCTTCTGACACCAAAGGGAAGCAGCTCAGAGACCAGTCAGGAAACAATAGAGTACATCAAGAAGAAGATCAACAAGAATCTGTCTCCAGAGAAAAGCATCAATCTGTTCCACTGTCTGAATGAACTGAATGATCGTTCTCTGGTGGAGGAGATCCAACAGTACCTTGAGTTCAGGAAGTCTCTCCACAGATCAACTGTCTCCTGCTCAGTGGTCAGCTCTGGTCTTCATCTTACTGTCATCTGATGAAGATCTGGAGGTGTTTGACCTAAAGAAATACTCTGCTTCAGAGGAGGCTCTACTTAAGTTGCTGCCAGTGGTCAAAGCCTCCAAAAAGGCAGTGTAAGTATAAAGATACAAGTTTTTACATGTACTGTTGTTAATTGAAGCATGGTGACACAGGGGATGAACTTGGTCTAAATGTTTTTAGAGCTTATAGGTCTTTCCCTTCCCTCTCTGCTGTGCTTCAGCTCTTCCTCCACAGTTTCTTCCTGGAATGCTGTGCTTCCTCATGCTGTGCTGCACCTCCTGGCATAACTTCTGGATTTGACTCCTTTCCTTGATGTCACTTAGCTAAAAGAGGGAAATCCTTTTGTCATGTCAGCTGAATATCAGCTGATATGAAACATTGCTTTCAGAAATAAAATTAAGTTGAGAAAATAACAATATAATTGGGTTTCCGAGAAAAATACTGCACAGGGTTTGTTCTTGGGATGAACTTGCTGGGATGTCCAGTCTTCAGACGTTTGGCAACTGTCTTCAGTGATTATTTATTTATTTTTATTTTTTTGTGAGTTATCATTCCAATATAATAATAATATATAATGGAAAAAAAAACTGTTGCCTCTCTTTGATAAAAGATATGCATTCATATTTGAGCTAGCCCTTTCTGATGATTAGTTAATAAACTACAAGAATATCATCAAACCAGTAAGACTGGAAAAAGTGTTTAACCATCAGCCTTCATTTGTTACTTCTTGTGACCATTTGTTTTCATTAAATTGCTACGTTAAGAAAATCTGAATAATCTGACTGGTTCCTCAGATTGTCTGCCTCACATACTGCTGTTAGGATATTGTTACAGCTTTTGAAAATAAATAATAAGTTAGGGTTGCTTGAATACCTTTTTTTTTTTACACTCCACATTTTTTCTAGCTCTTCTTCTCGAGCTTCTTGTGCTGGGGATGGTCACATCCACCACCACTGCTGTCCTCTGATGTTTATCTTTCACCACTAATTCACACTGATCACCAGTTTGTCAGTTTGGATCTGGAAGTCCCACAGGATCTTGACCCGCTTGTTCTCAATCATCTTTGGAGATGTCCTCCATCTTGACCCTGGGACCTCCAGTCCATACTTGGCACAGTGTATTATTCTTGCTACCTGGTTGTGGCACTCCATGTCTGCTTTACCTGCCAGCATCTTAAACCCTTCTGTGATGTGTTGTACTGTTTCAGGGGAATCTTTACACAGCCTGCATCTGCGGTCCTGTCTGGTGTAGTAGACGCCTGCCTCTATAGATCTTGTGTTTATATACTGCATATATATCCATATACATCTTCTTATTTTCATGTCTGCAGACTGAGTGGCTGTAACCTCTCAAAGAGAAGCTGTGAAGCTCTGTCCTCGATTCTCAGCTCTCAGTCCTCCGGTTTGAAAGAGCTGGACCTGAGTAACAACGACCTGCAGGATTCAGGAGTGAAACTGCTGTCCACTGGACTGAAGAGTTCAAACTGTAAATTAGAAAGTCTCAGGTCAGGATTCATTACCTCCTCCAAGGAGGTTATGTTTTTGCCGGCGTTTATCTGTCTGTCTGTTTTTTTGTCTGTGTTCAAGATAATTCAAAAAGTCATGGATGGATTTTGATGACATTTTCAGGAGTTTTTGGAAATGTGAAAAGGAAGAACTGATTTCATTTTGGGTGTGATCAGGAAGAAATCCTGGATTCTGGATCACTTACAAATTTTTGATAATTGTTGCGCTTGGCGGAGGTCTGCACTCTCGGAGTGCTTTTCTAGTTATCCTTTATTTTTCTATATTTAACCTTTTCTTCTATATGCGTCCAATAATACACTTTGACAATGCTGTTGATTAGCATTCACACTTAAACTGAATACTAGCCTCAGTAACAAAATAAAATTCCTTATAGCTCAAAAAAATCATTATTTAAATGTTATGACTGGTACCTTTTTACCTTGTGCAGAAATAAATATGTAAATTGAGACAACAATCTTACAAGCAAAAGTGTAGTGCAACTACTTGGGTGCAGTGATTGTGCGCATCAGCACATGTTCACCATTGATCAGATACCTTAAGAAATCAGATAACCAACCCATAGTTTACAAACAGCTTCCCCGTAGTCTTTGAAATAAAACAGTAAATTAACATTTATGGGTCGGTGTTCTGTAAACATTGTGATTAAAAGAGAGGGAAAGCCAAAGTCTCATGTTTCAATACTGTAGCATCCGGCTGGACACGATAGAAAAGAATGGATGAGGAGGTGCTCAACAACCGTTGCTTTATTGCAACCAGAACTGGTTACTGTTGGCCGTAACCACGCCGAAACAAAACAGCAGTACAGGAGGATAATCTCAGTCATGACTCATCAGTTAGGCGCTCACTCGCTCGGCTACAATAACACACAGGCTTCCGTCCTTTCCGCTAGTCCCGCCCCCTAACCTATTCTACCCAATAACCTGCCTGCCTCAGCTCTAGATGCATTCAATGTAACTCATGTAATCAGAACCACAGAACATCTAAACAATAATTCAGAATGACATGAACATAACTGCAGGGTTGCTACAATAGAATAGCTAACTGCTATTGATTCAATAGCTAACTGCTCTGGATATAGACAACACACCTGTCGATCAAGAGTCAATCAAGAGGCATTGTTTTTTTGCTGAAATTTTGCTGCAATCATCTCAATTTTTAACTCAGGAGCCTGTTTCAGAAAGGAGGTTCAACAAACTCTGAGTTAAGAAAATATGAGGTTTTGGTTTTTCTAGTAAACAAAAGCAGTTGAAGATGAAATATGAAAATATAATTTGGACAGGGGAGTCAAATGTGAAAGACTGTCACTCACTTTAGTAAAGTTTCATCATTGTAAGTTTCTCTTTAGTAAGGGAAAGATCATTCAAGGAGCTTCAATGGGAGTATGGGTGCAGTCAGTACATCCAGTCACATTAGGAAACCATAAAGTAAAATTTCTTTACTCACAGAAGTGGACGTAGGATGCTATTAAAACATTTTTTTTTTTTAATATCCATCCATCCATCATCTTCCAATTGGTCCGGAGTTAGGTCATGGGGGAAGCTGTTTTAGCAGAGGCCCAGATCTGCCTGCCCCCAGCTGCTTCCACAGCTTCTCTGAGAGAACCCCGAGGTGTTCCCAGGCCAGCTGAGAGCTCTAGTCTCTCCAGCATGTCTTGGGTCTGCCACGTGGTCTTCTCCCAGTTGGACATGCCCGAAACACCTCTCTAAGGGGGGGTTCAGGGGGCATCCTAACCAGATGCCCAAACCACCTAAACTGGCTCCTCTCGATGTGAAGGAGCAGCGGCTCTACTCTGAGTCTCTACCGAATGACTGAACTTCTCACCTTATCTCTAAGGGAGAGTCCAGCCACCCTGCAGAGAAAACCCATTTCTGCCGCTTCGTTCTTTCAGTCACTACCCACAGTTCATGACCACAGGTGAGGGTTGGAACAAAGATCTACCAGTAAACAGAGAGTCTTGACTTTTGGCTCAGCTCTCTCTTCACCACAACAGACCAGTACAGAGTCACCACCACAGCAGACGCTGCACCAATCCGTCTGTCGATCTCCCGCTCCTTTCTCCCATCACTCGTGAACAAGACCCTGAGATACTTAAACTCCTCCACTTGAGGCAGAACCTCACTCCCAACCCGGAGGAGGCATTCTACCCTTTTCCGACTGAGAACCATGGTCTCAGATTTGGAGGTGCTGATTCTCATCCCTGCACTTCACACTCAGCTGCAAACCGCTCCAGTGAGAGCTGAATATCCCCACCCAATGGTGGCAACAGGACCACGTCATCTGCAAACAGCAGAGATGAAATCCTGACACCACCGAACTGGAACTCCTCTGCTCCTTGGCTGCGCCTAGAAATTCTGTCCATAAACATTATGAACAGAATCGGTGACCAAGGGCAGCCCTGGCGGAGTCCAACTCTCACTGGAAATGAGTCCGACTTACAACCAGCATTGCGGACCAAACTCTCACTCTGTTTGTACAGGAACTGGACAGCCCTTAACAACCGGCCCAGTACCCCATACTCCTGGAGTATCCTCCAAGGGACACGGTCAAATGTCTTCTCCAAGTCCACAAAAACACATCTGGACTGGTTGGGCAAATTCCCATGTTCCATCCAGGTATAGAGCTGATCCAGTGTTCCATGACCAGGACACATGGAGTGGTGGTTCTGCTTTTTAATAAGGGGGACCAGAGGGTGTGTTCCAGTTACAGGGGAGTCACACTCCTCAGCCTCCCTGGTAAGGTCCATGTAGGTTGCTGGAGAAGAGAGTTCGGTTGATCGTCGAATCCTGGATTCAGGGGTAACAGGTGGGTTCTGCCCTGGTCATGGAACACTGGACCAGCTCTATACCCTCACTACGGTCCTGGATGGAACATGGGTAATTTGCCCAACCAGTCCAGATGTGTTTTGTGGACTTGGAGAAGGCATTTGACCGTGTCCCTCGGAGGGTTCAAGAGACGGTCATCTTTAAGGAATAAGTGTAAATAATCTGTCATGTCTGTTGTGATATCTGTCTGCAGACTGTCAGGTTGTCTGATCACAGAGAAAGGCTGTGCTTCTCTGGTCTCAGCTCTGAGTTCCAATGCCTCCCATCTGAGAGAGCTGGACCTGAGCTACAACCATCCAGGAGAGTCAGCAGTGAAGCATCTGTCAGCTGGACTGGAGGATCCAAACTGGAAACTGGAGACTCTCAGGTAGGAAACACCCCCTTCAGTCAAACATCATCTCTGTGCTTTGGCCCTGATCCCTTTCTTTTTACTATGGTGATGGATAGGTTGACAGATTAGGTCAGACAGGAGTCTCCATGGGCTATGATGTCTGTAGGTGACATTGTGATCTCCAGAGAGAATAGAGAGGTGGAAGAAAAGGTGGGGATATGAGCTAGAGAGAGGAGGAATGAAGGTCAGTTGCACCAAGACAGAATACACAAGAGTAAATGAAAGAGAAGCAGGAGGAATGACAAAGAACAATGAGGATGCAAAGAATAGAGGTGAACAAAAGACATTCAAAATGGCTGCGGTGGAGTAGAAATGCTGGTGAACTTTTGGAGTAAAAACATGCTCAGCCAAGGTGTTACTAGTAATTCTACAGTAATCTTGGTTCTTCTGAAAAGTGGACGTTCCTGTATGACTCATTGCTTAAAATCTGCCCCATTGGCTCAGTACGTTTTGTACTGGTGATAATGGCTGTTAATGGGAGGGGTACCAGACCCATTTCACCAGAGAAAATGTGCATGATATGAACTTGTATGAAGGCTAGACTGTTCCATACAGGCTGTTTCAGATACACTATATTGTCAAACGTATTTTCTCATCCATCCAAATTATCTGAATCAGGTGTTCCAATCACTTCCATGTCCACAGGTGTATAAAATTAATCACCTAGACATGCACACTGTTTCTACCAACATTAGTGAAAGAATGGGTCTCTCTCAGGAGCTCAGTTAATTCCAGCGTGGAACTGTGATAGGATGACACCTGTGAAACAAATCCAGTCATGAAATTTCCTCCTAAATATTCCACAGTCAACTGTCAGCTGTATTATAAGGAAATTGAAGTGTTTGGGAACAACAGCAACTCAGCCACGAAGTGCGAAGAGGTTGCCAACTTTCTGCAGAGTCAATCACTGCAGACCTCCAGACTTTGACTCAGAAATCCACGGCCGTGGGCCGCCCCGGTGGCGCAGTGGTTAGGGCAGGCGGCCCATATACAGAGGCTACAGTCCTCGTGCGGCTGGTCTTGAGTTCGATTCCCGGTTTAGCGACCCTTTGCCGCGTGTCTTCCCCGTTCTCTCTGCCACCACAATAAAGGCCACTAGAGCCAAAAAAAATCTTTAAAAAAAAAAAAAGAAATCCCCGGCCGTCTCCTCTCCTGATGGCTCAAACACTGCGAGCACTCCTGCTTTCAGCGCTGCTCATCACACTGTCCCAGTCCATGTTGGTGTATAAAACTGAATATGAAGCAACACCAACTTCATGCAACTCGTGTTTACTTGGGACTCTGTTTCTGTTTTCTTTTTCATTCCTTTTTTTCCTCTCCTGCTTCTCTCTCTATTTCTCTATTGCAGGAGGTCAAGAGAAAGGAAAATAAAAAAAGACATTGAGGAAGAAAAGTCCTTTAAAAAAAAAATATGGCTACACATTTAGCATGCAGTCCTTTCAAAATAAAATACTCTTGCATATTTAATGGCCAATAATAATCCACAATTGAAATCAATAATTTAATGTGTTAACAATTCTCTGCAGAGATACATGATATTTTATAATATAATTTCCTTATATTTGGCAATGAACTCATTTTTTTTTTAAACTGACAAGTGGAATTTAAACCATGCGTATCAAGAAAAGAAGTACAAAAATAACTGATGAATATCAGGTTATTATAAGTATAAACCACCTTAGTTTGTCTAAAGAGGGTACATGCTCACTTGTTGAAAGAGACTGATCCCCCCCCCCCCTTTCAGGGTGGAGCCTGCTGGAGAACGATGGTTGAGACCAGGTCTGAGGAAGTGTAAGTGTGTTTTTATTTGATTTATAAAAACAAAGCAGCACACATTCAGACATCTTTTACTGTCACATCACTCATTCATGAGTCCATAAATGAACAGATAACAAATCGATAACTGCAGCTGGTTGTTTTTTTTATCCTCCCATCAGATTTCTGTGAACTCACCGTTGACACAAACACAGTAAACCAATACATCCAGCTGTCTGAGGACAACAGGAAGATGATCCATGTGAAGAAGGATCAGTTGTATCCAGATCATCCAGACAGATTTTATGAGTGGCCTCAGCTGCTGTGCAGAGATGCTCTGACTGGTCGCTGTTACTGGGAGGTGGAGTGGAGCGGAAATGTTTCTGTATCAGTCTGTTACAGAGGAATCAGAAAGAACGGAGACCAGGAAGACTGTGTGTTTGGAGGGATCAAGCACTGGAGTCTGAGGTGTTTTAAAGATGGTTTGATTTATGTCTTGCATGATGACAGAAGAACATCCTATTCTTCAGTCGCTGACAGAGTAGCAGTGTATGTGGACCGTCCTGCTGGAACTCTGTCCTTCCACAGTGTCTCCTCTGGCAGACTGGTCCACATCCACACCTTCAACACCACATTCACTGAACCTGTTTATCCTGGATTTGGGTTCTGGCCTCATTCTTCAGTGTCTCTGTGTTCAGTTTAGTATAAAGAGTCTCCGTCTGTCAGAGAAACCCTCACTGCTGTCCATTGAAAAACTCATTTTCATAAGAACGCATGGAATCAAATAGTTTCTGAAACTGTTCTGGATGTTTCCGGGTTTCAAATGTTTTTCTGTTTTCATTGAAAACTTTACAGTGCGCTAACCTCCCCGCCCTCTGGAAAAGAAGCTTCAAATATTCGTTGCGATCTGCAGCTGAAGATAAGGAACCAAAAATAAATGGGTATTCAGGCTATCCCTACAAAAGACAGCATAGCAGGCAGTGACATCATGGTGTGTGAGTGTTGGCTCAGTTAAACCTGTTTCAGAAACTTATACTCCAAGGGCCCGATCTTCCGCCAGATCTCCTAAAGCCGCTATTTAGGGATAGCTGGTAGCGGGAGGGGCGTTCCCCCGCAAAGAACGCAATCTTCCACCTCCCTAAACCCGCTATCCCACCTGCGCTAGCTGCTACATTATGCATAGGAGTTGTTAGAGCTTTCCACCTCTTAAACCAATCAGTGCGTCAGTAGCCATTGCCTTTAAGAGCAGGTTGTGCTACCCACAAACCGCTATGAGGCATCTTTTTATCCAGATCAGAGCAGCTCTCAGCTTCCTCCTCTTCCTCCTCCTCCTCTGCGCTGATATATACATGAAATATTTTTACACAGACAATTCCTATCAGCTACCTGAAAGTCCCAGATAGTCGGTGCGCTCCCAGTAAACACGCTCTGGTCGCCTATGGTTTAACTGGCGAGCAAGCCGTTTAAGATGATCTCTGATCTCTGCCATTTTCTCAGGGGTTCAACTGAGGCCAAATCACACTTTTTATACAAGAGTTAATTCGAGAGGTAGAGCCGTTCACATGTGACCAGGTGGATGTGCATTGATGCCATTTGGACGCGCTCTTGCACGCGCTGACATGCAAGTTGCGGGTAGCGGGTGGTCTGACCACCCACTACCTGCAACCCGCGATTGCAAGATACCGAATTTGCGGAAAGGGCAAAAGATACGCCCATTGCCACACCTACAATGTGAGTAACGGGAGTCGGGATAACGGGTAGCGGCTTTAGGGAGCGGACGATTGCATTAGCGGTTAGCGGAGGTTTCTAAACCCGCAATTTGCGGGTAGCGGCTAGCAGGAAGTATACGATTGGGGCCCAAGTCTGTTACCACAGTAACTGACTTTGTGAACATAGCATTTTATTTTCCACAGACCCAGAGTTTCATCTTTATAAAGATGAAATGGATTTAATTTAGCCAGGAAATAAATCTCATACTGCAAACTTTGGAGACGCCTGAATGTTTTATAGATGCAAAGGTGGCGCTGGTTAGAATGGATCTGCATTTGCATCAAGAAAGTATGTTGAGAATCTGAATAGGTAGTTTGACGTAATCTACCCCGATGTTTTCTGTAAAAGCGTAAGATCGGCCATTTTTCTGCACAATTACATAACCACTGTACATGATCTTACATGCATCTCAAATATCACCCATCATATGCCCTTACTTCACACAAACTGTTTCATGTTTGAATTTATTTATGAGTGGTAGCGTTCTTCATAATGATGGGGATACTGAACATAGCCTATTAGAAAGGGGAACGTATCCTTTTCTTTTTTTTTTTCCAAGTAGCTGAATGCTGGCTACAAACATGAGTTATCAATTTCACAGAATTTCTGGTAGCCTACATGTTTTACACATTATGATTTACAGTAATATTTTAAAAAGCATCCTGCTTCCACCTCTGTGAATAAAGAGTTCTTCCTTCAGGATGTCCCACTGTGATTGGATGAACAGATGGTATTCATGTGATGGAATGATTATTCCTTTGTCTTGCCAAAATGTTTTGAATAAGTGTTCAAGTTATTTGTCTGATTCTATCTTCAGAATAATGAACCTACATTCCTCCACCTGTCAGTCAAGTTTGACCTGTTTGACCTGTTGCTAACTGGACTCAGCACTTAAAAACAGTCATGAAACCACCACCAGTATAACAAACAGCTTCTGACCATACGGACTGCTAACACTTTGTTATTTTGTCATTTCTAAAGGGCCAAGTATTTCTTAATATTCAAATACTGTTTGTAGGTTTGTATTTTTCAACAAACCCTCAGTTAAGAAGTTGAGTTTCTGATTTCAAAATGGGCGTTTACAGTTGGTTCTGTCAACTAAGCATTTTGACTCTGAGTTACTGATACTATAAAAAGACATCAATGGAGCACCAATGGCAACAATACGCAAAGGGATCCTCCCACTTTTCTTAGTTGAATTAGATGTTTTATGGCAATCACATGGTAAATATGAGCAAATCTTTCTGCCTAAAAGTAAAACCTTACTTGCGCAGGCAACCCTGTGCAACTAACCCTTAAAGCAGAGGTGGCCAAAGTCTGTCCTTGAGGGCTGCTGTCCTGCAGGTTTTGCATGTTTTCCTGCTTTAACACACCTGATCCTAATTAACGGCCGTCATCATCTTGTCATCAAGGTCAGCACATGTCTGTTAATGACACATTCACTTTTATCAGGGTGTGAAGAAGGATGGAAACATCTAAGATCTGCAGGACAGCAGCCCTCCAGGACTGACTTTGGCCACCACTGCCTTAAAGCAATCCAGAGCAACTTTTCAGTTCTGAGGTTTTTAGCACCCCCTACAGGCGGATAAAGTAGTTTTTACGACAGTCACCATCCTACACATAAATGTGTTTACAAGCTGGTATACAAACCAGGGAAGAATGCAACCCACTGAAAACATAAGATGCTGACTGACCAGACCGAATAAGAAGACTTGTACACAAATATCAGTGTATAATTTCTTGACAGCGTGACAAGCATATTAACATAAATATAGATATTTTTGCGATGGCAGTCATTTACTCATCCTTGGATTTCTGCAGCATTCTTGCCAGTTACGTACAATATTTCAGCCTACAAAATGTACTGTGAAGAAACAAAAATGGATTTACAGGCATTTCTATGTGGCTCATTTTTTAGCTGTTTTTACCAACAGAAAAATAATATTTGTAGGCAAATTTTCTTGTTCTACTACAAGAAGGTATCAAACATCAGTGTTGAATCGTAAAAGACAATGCAACATGCTGATTTCTTTTACTCTTTTACATTACTGTTCTTAATCTAATGATTTTAATTATTTAAGCTATTATTAAACTATGGTTATTAAACTATTTGTGTTGTGAGTGTGCGTGTGTGTGCTTTAAGTGTGTGTGCGTGGGTCTATATGTGGGGGTTAGAGGGACGGGCTTTTATTATTTGTTGTGGTCCTGTTTTAAGTTTCATTTTGTGAAGCACTTTGTGTTGCATTTTTAATGTATGAAAGGTGCTATATAAATAAAGTTTGATATGATTTAATGTACCTGTCATAGATGAAAAAAGAAAAAGGCAGCAGCACAGCCGCCAGACCGCTTACAAGCAACACCACACAAAAGTTTGCTCCTCCAACAAAACGGGAGAACGAACCTCTGCCCGTCTGAGCACAGTCTGAGAAGCACTGCCGATTCCTGGCGACGTTTTCTTTGCATCATTGTGTCTTGTTGGTATTAATAAACCATTTTGCATATCCCAGTTACCTCCAAGTCACTTGAGCTCAGAGCTAAAAACTCAACTTTTACAATATCACTTTTTGAATTCAAGTCAATTCAACTGCACCAATTCACAACAAGGTCAGTTTAAAGAGGAAATGCAACACTAAACTAAATGCATATGTAACCCGTTAGGTGTCACAGGACCGGGTTTGGCCCAGATAACTAGGTTCGGTACTGGAGGGTAAAAGGTGATAAGCACAATGAAGAACTGGAGCCACAAGGAGGTGCTAGCGTAACTGTATTGAACAGAGTAGTATAAGAATATAAACCAACAGAAATAATTTCCACCACCTCAGGGTTTTTGCAGATACCAGCAAATTTAATTTAATGCCCTTTTTAATGCCATTTCAAACATTTTTAATGCCCATGACTAACTGCAAATACTATACGTGTGCATATGCTTACCTATATACACATAGAAAATATCCATATCCAACTCTGAATTAAATTGCAAGCATTTCATTTGACAATGATAATGAGATATTTGAGAATCTAAATAATTACATAAATTGTCACCCTATAATGAATTAGAAATGGCTCATAAAACAGCTTACAATGTCAAAATGTATTTGCACATATTTCAAAAATCCAGTTGTTGGTGCTTCGAAGCTCAGGATAAGACTGGTTGAGAGTTTCATGAAGAAAAACAAGAGGCTGATCCATAGGTTTGAAACAGAGAAATTCCTGGCTTTGCAGAGAGAGGAAGCTGTCAAATTGTTGCACAACAGCATCACCTGCAATGGACAACCACAAAAATAAGTCAGTAAAATCACAATATAACTAAATGTTCATTTATACACATCACAGTGGTACAGGATAATGATGTAAACTTGTTTGTATAATTTGAGTTTGATCATCTTCTAATGTAAAATCTTTTAACTCTTTACCATTTAGGCCAATATTATACCATTTTCAATTAAAACATTGCACACAAAAAAACTCCTCAAAAAAGCAAAACTGTTTCGAGATTTATGTATAGTGAGAATATATTTATGCACACAAAGCTGTGCTCAACTTTGATTTTGAAGCTATCCCTCGTTCCTACTAGCTAAGACACCTGTCAACTGCTTGTCCTGCAGAAATCTTTGCACTAGAGACTTCATCTTTCCCTTGCACCATTCTGGGTCTCTCGTCATGTTGGTGGGGTCCAGGCATGCAATCTCCCTGACAGTGGGATATTTCAAAGGACTCTCTTCTTGGATTTTCTTCATGATTCTGGAGAGGACCCTTATGCGGTCCCTTCTAAATTCCAGGGCTGAGAGTTCACCTACTCTGTTACTTGATTTGCTCTGCAGAGCCTATCAAATAAGGATAGCATACAGCATAGAAGCAATACATAGGGAATGAATGCAGAGTAGTTTGAAGTTTTTTGTGTACATACAAAACAGTAAAAGTACCTTAAGGACAGACTCAGCACCCAAGCCAATGTCAGCATGACTTGGACTGACACAGTTCTTCTGGTCATCGGGGTCAAGTTTGGTCAGTTTTAAAGGGACTGACCAAAAAGTCAGTCTTGGAGTAGCTCCCTTTTGATGAAACGTCTTGCCAGACTCTATGAAATGAAAAACAGATTTGTCTAATTATTTGACATCCTGTTGATGAGCTTTGGTATTTAGTCTACACAGGTGTACTACACTGTTCATTCTAAAAAAAAAATAGCCATTTAAATGAAACAGAAATAAGACTTACCATCATCAGCTGTCAAGTCTCTGGACAGAAATGGCAGGACGGGCCCTTCAGTCTGGTATTTCTTCAGAAATGGACAAAAAGTTCTGGATATTGCCATGAAAAATTGAAGTTTGTCTAAGATCAGGGGATCTTCAGTTGCTGCTTCAATAGTATCAAAGGATGAGGTTCTGGGGTTTGGTAGTTCTTTTCTATGGACCACCTCCACAAACACTAAGCTTTGGCCACACCTCAATGGCTCTCTCAGCAACAGGCAGATTTTCCACCCATCTGTGTCCACAGAATGGGAGTGGAAACAGTTTAGTGTAGCCTTCTCTTCTTGCAGGGACGTTTCCTGAGATTCCATGTGGAAAAGCCAGTCTTGAATGAATTGTGAAGTGTGTGTAGTCCACAGCTTCCAACAAAAATGAGCTGCCGACCTCCATGTAGTTCAGCATGTGTTTGCTGGAAATCACTGAGGAGCTTTGAGTTCACATTTGGGCCATCCATGCTAATGGATAGGAGATTCTTTAGGTCTAATAGGCGCATACATTCCTAAGAACAGAAATAAATATTTTGTTTAAATGATTTGACACCATGAAGACATATTGAAAAGATGTCACTAACATGTTTGGTTATTGCAAATTTGCTCTTATATAATAAAAAAAACCCCAACTATTTAAAGCACCAACTAAAAGTAATAAGATTCACTGAGAGATGAGACTTTTATCTAACAGATTTGCAATAAAAAACTAAATAGTGAATTCTTTATCCTTAATTAATCTAAATACAATTCCATAAACATAGAACATAGCTATACTTACTTTGAAATGTTGCAGCAGATCCAAAGCCTTTGAATGTCCCATGAACTGTGAGCCAAGATGGACACAACCATCTTCCCAGAACCGCACAGGGACATCAAGTTCTTATTTTTTGTTGACTGGTTCAAATTCTCATCAAACATCAACACAAAAGGACCTGCATTGTTAACTGCAGATATCAGTTTGTCTTTGAAGTGTGGGGCAAGTCCAAATTTCAAAATGTAACTTGTTTTGTCCTTTCCACAAGTGAAAGATTTGACTACTTATGAATCTAATTTAATGCTTTTTAATGCCATTTAAGGCCTTAATTTTAACAACATTTATTTAATGACTTTTAATGTTTTTTAATGACCTTGCACCTACTGGTGATGATAGAATTGTCCAGATATACACTTCAATAATCCTCAATTGATTCAATTAACATCCATGAGCGCTCTCCAAAAAGAAATAAAAATCCACGAGGATTGGAGGTAAAAGATTTAGTTCAGGGGATTGTGTATTGTGGTGGTCCTACCACACTGGAGTTCCAAAAGCTGAGTGTGAGAAAAGGGTTTGGGTCTTCTTCTGGAAAAAAACTGGTCTCACTGGGGGCTCGCCATCGCCCTCGTCAGGAAGAATTTCAAGTCCACTTCTGTGTAGTCTGACGGAATCAAAAACCTAGCCAAGATGATGATAATAAAACAGTGCAACAGGTATTCAAAGATCCAAAATAGCTGAACTGCAACTATTATTTAAAGTAAATTGTTTTATGTCCTCTCACTCTCACAAGCTCCATTAGCATCCGTTCTGCAGGTGGTCTGACCTGAATCACTCAGCGGCCGACCGAACCTGATTAAAAAAGGGTGGGACTAAGTCTCATCCGTCCAATCACACGACTGCATTGGCTAAGGCAGCCAATGAGAATAAATATGCACCCAGTTAACATGACTGACAACTTAATTAACAAACAGCAAATTAATATTAGACATTAAGGAATTACAAAGGTGTCAAAATGGAAAATAAAATGAAAATTTCAGGAGGAGGTCATACTGAAAGAAAACAATAGAACTGGACCCAATTCTCCACTGGGTTACACATAGTTATTGCATCATGTGTTATAAAAATAAACAAATTACAATAATAGGTAGTCTTTTAGAAAATGAACATGAATTAATAGTTTTGACTTTAAAGAAGAAATGTGAAAGATTATAAGTCAAAATATCTTGAAATAACCTAGAAACAGCAAGGGAGTGGGAAGAAATAAGTGCGGTCATGGCACAAAAATTATGACTATGTATTTGGCTGCTGAGATATCTGTCCAAGTCAGCATGCTAAATACCAAGTTTTGCTAGGTATTTAGCATAAAATGCTGTCTAGTCTTGTAATACCAGTTTCTGCCACTTGTTGCAGTAGCGAGCAACATGGCGGCCGCAGTACAACATGATGACAAAAAGAAGTCACTCGGTTTGAGGACGTACTTGAACTTCCTGTCAGACATGTAAATACTCCAACTAAGTTGCCATTTTAGGAAAAGTGAACAGCAACAGCAAGGTCAGCTGAAACTCCCAGAAAGAGAACTTTATCAGCACAACAACCACACTATTTTTCCCTCCTTCGCTTGGAGCATTTGTCACAAATAAACAGCGAACTATCTTCCTTTGAAACTTTAAGGGAGTTCTACACCATCGCCGCCATATTTGTTTTTTCAGTGCACTGTTCCACAATGCTGCATTCAAGGTGTAACGTAAATTCCTCCGTTCCCTCGTTTGCTCATCATTCTTTCTGCCTTTTCTATTTTTTCTATTTTTTATGTGTAACATGTGGGAAAATACTGAGAATATCAATTAAAGTCAGCAACTACCAAAATGATGACCGAGTTACATGTTTGTTGTTACAGTTCGTCATGATATCGGACTTATCAGGATGACGTCATAATTTCCTGTTATTGGCCCGATCGTTATCGTGCATCCCTAGTATTTTTGATTGTGTACAAAGGTTGTGAGGATGTGTTCTCATGAGAGATATCTACAGTAAATCAGTCTTGGACTGTGGTGCCAGATTATTGTTACTAGCACTTTTCACCAAGCTCATCACATCCCATGATAATTAGTGAGGCCACCAGGATCAACTGGGATTGTTGTCAGGTCAGAGAGGCAGCATAGGTGGTGTTGACAGAGGAGGCAAAAGCTGGGCTACTAGCCCAATAGAGGAAACCACTACATATACCTTGATAAACTCATAGCAGAGCAGATTAAATATCAGTGTATCATTTGTTTATTTTATATCCGATTTAGAATCCAAAATCAGAAAACGGATAAAGATCTGTTATTTCATTACTTGCTTACAAATCAAAAATCAAGCTATTTTTTGCTGTTATTATTATTGTAGGTTTTTGAGTTGGTTGCGTAATATTTCATAATGAACCGTCAATGTATTTTTCTCCGCCTCCTTTCAGCACTCCTGCATTTTCTTTTCAATTTTCTAATGTGGTCATTTATCCACGGGGTGGTAGATTTTTTTTTATATTGTTTTAAAAAAAATTGGAGCCACTGAGTCCAGCATTTAGCTTAGAAATAAAATTGTCGACAATAAAATCACATGATGCAGGTAAAATTCCAGCAGGAGTGCTCTGTAAAATCTCAATAAAATTTGCAACCACTTTAGAAGTTAGGTAGCGTTTCCGTACTGTTCTCACCGGGGCCTCCTGGTGGCTAAAACTGGTGACGTTAAAATACACACAGTAGTGGTCAGACACAGCCAGGTCAACAACAGAGGACACACCCGTAGACAGACCATAAGTTATGACCAGGTCCAGGGTGTGTCCTCTGCTGTGAGTCAGCTGCAGTTTAAAATCCATGCAGGTTAAAAGGTTTAGAAATTCTCTGGATATGGGATTGTAATTATTATCAACATGTCACCAGTTATTAAAAATCTGTTGTAGGTGGAGTATATAATTGACAATAATTCAGAGAATTCACTCATAGAAGAGATGGGATGATGAGGTGGTCTGTAAACTGTAATACACAGAATTGGGGACTGCTAAAAACAAAGGAAAACTCTGCAAGGCTGCTCAGCACCGCGGACCCACAGACCCAGGCCTACATGAATGGTAAGAGCGACAGAAAATGATTTCAGGGATGGGATTGCAAACTACTGAATATTTGTTATTTTGTGAACCGTTGGTCCTAGTCTGGTACTGATAGTGTTGTTGATGGAAAATAAAAGGATAATATTATTTACCTCTTTTACCATGTCTGAAATTTTTTTCTTCTTCTCTCTCTTTACATGCCAAGTCCACAGGTAGACAATACTGGATGAGGATGCATCTTTTATCTCCTTACATGGTGGTTCCTGAACTGGCAGCCAGTGTGTGATTGACTAACATTCATGAATGTACCCACATTAAAATTAGATTTGATCACAAAATGAACTGTTTATAAGCAGTTTTAAAGGAAGATTTTATTTATGTTTTAAATTATATAATTTTTACACTTTAACATTGAAATGTATTTTACATCTTTTTAAATATATTTATACATATAATGTCCCAACATAAATAGAGCCCATTTATTGGAAAGATCAGGTCAGATATAATACTGACATTCAGAGTGTTAAAATTAGGCACTTGGAAAATCATAAGGACACTTTTAGTGATTTTTTTTTAAAACCCATTAATGATATTGCACAAACCAACATTGCACTGATAATACATTTACAACATATTCTGCATCCCTAGAGGCTTTGTTACCATTTTTGGCAAAATTGGTTTTAACATTTCAGTGTTTCGGTACAATTTCCCTTTGTGGATTAATAAAGCAGAACTGATCTGAACTGAATATAAAAAGCCTTATTTTGCCCATCACTACACTATAATGAAAACTAAAGACAGGTTTACATGCTCTGACAGCATTTTACATTCATTTTTATCAAATTTGTTGAGTAAAGTGTCACCACCCACCCAAACAACACCCAAAACAAGTGCTGCCAGAGATGAAACGAGGAGTAGAAGATCTCTGCTGGAGCTCGACGACGGTCAGTCCGCCTGCAGCTGTGGGGGATAGTTGAGCTGCAGTCCAGCAGGCCTACTACCATTGATTGTGGGCACCAGTAGCCTCACACCTGGAAGGGTACTGAAATAATCCACCGTGGCTCCCAGATCCTTCGGCCGAGCCACGCTGGAGCAGCTGTGGAGCTGCTGGCAGAAGTCAGCTGCAGGACCTCCTGCTTCAAATGTTCTTTCAATGGTGAAATCAGAAATGACTGCTGCATTATGCTAACGCTTGATTAGCAGAAGATCCCTGCAGTAATAAAGGCTCTACGGGATCAGTCCCACCCCACTGGGTGGCTCCCTCTGGCCTCCTTGGTCTCGCATAAATGACCTCAATTCATATCACCTTGTCTTGTAATAGAAAACATGAAAAAACATTTGGATCCTAGAATATTTGTATCTCACATCTTTGCAGGACTAAAAGAGGAAGATGTTCATAAGGGAACATAGATAACAGTTTCATGACTGGCCATACTCTACATGTTAATATGAAAACATTTTTCTGTGAGAAACACAGATATTTACAAGCTGAACTATGTGTTCAACGGTGAGTTTCTCTGACAGGAGGAGACTCTTCACTCTAAACTGAACACAGAGACACTGAGGAACCAGGCCAGACTCTAAATCCAGGATACAGAGCTTCAGTGAATGTGGTGTTGAAGGTGTGGAGGTGGATCAGTCCGTCAGAGACGACTTTATAGAAGGACAGAGTTCCAGCAGGACAGTCCACATACACTGCTACTCTGTTGGAGACTGAGGAAGAGGAAGAGGAGGAGGAGGAGGAGGAGGAGGAGGAGGAGGAGGATGTTCGTCTGTTATTATGCCAGACAAAGTACTGACCAGGATTAGAACAATTCAGACTCCAGGACGGATTGTTTGCTCCAAACACACAGTCAGTGAGGTCTCCTTTCCTTCTGATGCCTCTGTAACTCACTGACACATCATCAACTCTTCCTCTCCACTCCACCTCCCAGTAACAGCGACCAGTCAGACCATCTCTGCACAGCAGCTGCGGCCGCTCATCAAACCTGTCTGGATGATCTGGATACAACTGATCCTCCTCCACATGTGCCATGCTCCTGTTGTCCTCAGACAGCTGGATATTGTTGTTGACTGTGTTTGTGTCGATGGTGAGTTCACAGGAATCTGAAGGAGAGAACAAACAACCAGCTGCAGTTATTATTGATCTCTCTTCCTGCTCTCCAGCGAAGGCGGACGCTTTTCTGCGAGCTCCTGTCCTTCTATCTGATCCTCGCTGCTCTTTGTCCTGTCTGTGTGTTTTTTGGAGCCTCATACGGATAATATCTGAACATCTAAATCTCTAACCATGGATTTGGTCAGCTGGTCTCTCAATGCAATTGATCAAATTTTTCTTGACGAGAAGAGGGGAAAAAGGAGAGCACTCGTGTCCAGAAGGAACACACACAGCTGGGTACGTTCAGGATTCATGGTCGAAATGGCGACTGAACTGTCAGGCTCCTCTGTTCATCGAGGACGCTGAAGATGTTTACATATTTGGATTTATGATCACGGGATACCTGCTGTTTGTTTGGAGTTGGCGGATACCTGATGCATTGGAAAATTAAGCGCACGGATGCTGCTATTCCGGACCTCTTGTCCGTGTGCGTGGCTGTGAGCTGTGCTGTGAGTGCCGAGACTGTTAAGATAGACGAGATGAATCGGAAACTGGACGTGATTCACGGCATGAGTCACCGACAGCTGATGATGCATGAACTCATGGGGAAAATTGATAACAACGTGGGTAGACTACATGCACTGCTTAGGGAGAACTGACACGAATAATTCGGACTTTTGGATGATCCCCACGAGAGGAAACCAGCAAAGACTCAAGGCAGGCAAAAAATTCATTGTCAGCCTGACCGAAAACAATCTTTCTTATCTGAATCTGGCTCCCCCGAGTGGCCTTCACTCAAGGCCGTAACTGAAAAGAACTCTCCAAGGTCTTATCCGAAAAGGCTCTGCCCCCACCACGCCCCACCCACTCCATATCCTTTCCCCGAGTCTCAACGTCCTCGCTGGATCCTGATGTTCTCCCCCCACGTGGAGTGGACTGATTGCACTGCGCGCCACCGGATGCGTGTGCACGGGCCCGCTTGGCTGGTACTTTTTTCCTGACCCATATGATGTCTTCGTAATAAGTTTGTTATGCTTGTGCTGAGGTTTTTTTTGTGAATCCCACAACATGTGCCTCTGATCAAGGACATGTTGTGTGAGACACCTTTTTTTTATCCTCTCCCCCCCATCCCCTATGTGATCATATTTTTTCTTCTGCTAAAAGTGCCCTGGCTGGAGGGTGGTGTACTTGGGCATCTATGGGCATACTCGAGCATGTGCTTGTGGGTGCTTGTGGTGTGCTTGAGTATACTGCTCTCTGACAATGGTAGAAGCGCTGTTATAGCTGCTGCCCCAAGCACCATTGACTCCTGTCCATATGTTGTTGTTGTTTCTGTATGTTTCTCTTGGACGGTGTACTGGGAAGACAAATTTCACTGTGTTGGGATGCTGGCTCAGTGACGATAATAAATCTGATTCTGATTCTGATCTGTCATCTGTTCATTGATGGACTCATGAATGAGTGACGGCTGAATCACTTACACTTCCTCAGACCTGGTCTCAGCCATCGTTCTCCAGCAGGCTCCACCCTGAAAGGAGGGGGGGGGGGTGAGACCAGTACAGTCCCTTTCAGCAGGTAAACATGGACATTACACCCAGACACTGATGCAGGAACAGTCTAACACTTGGAAAGATGCTCTTGAATGCAGCAGGCATCACTCATGAAATCTGAGTAGATTTACACATAAATCACCTCCTTACTAAAAACCTACTCCTGATTCACAAACATCTTGTGAAGCTCATTCTTGTTCTTAAGAACCTGTGTACATTAGTGAACTAAAACTGAGGGCAGGCTGGGAATGTTCTCCTGCAGCTCAAAGATTAGCATAAATCCTGTTCAGGGACCAATCATATAAGGTGTAAAGATGCACACTCCTAAACTCATCTCATGAATCTTATAAGGAGGCTGTGATATTAAAAATTGCATTTTGAGGTCTAAATCGCTGTGTCATGAGTCCATGACTTATGATCTCAATTCCTGTCGGCCGAAGGACATGATTTGTTATCGTTTTGACATGTAGGCGTCTAGACAGTGTATTTCAAGGTCTCCTTGTTTTTCACTGATGCTTAAGATGAACTGTTCGCCATTTGTCATTCTGGACCATCCTGCATTCTGTGATGAGAGTTAATGACCTCTCTGAATTGTATATGACTTGGAGAATAAAATCTGCTTTGCACCTCCGTCGTTGTCCAGTGCTGGTTTAACAACAGATTGACTGCTTCACCAGTGCACAATAATAAGAATTCCTACGAGTGAGAATACATCCAAATTCTCAACTTTACAGAGGCAGCTTTGACAAGTGCTCCACTTTTGAAATGTTTCTGGTGAGACCTGAGGTTGGAGAAAAATAGCTCCAAAACTGGACCACAGCACTTCTGTTCCCTCTGTGACCAGAACTAAATTCAGACATTTATGCCTATTGATTAGGAGAAATATGTTATATTTCACTCTGTTCTCATATTTAAAAGATGTGTTTTAATAGGCATCAGCATATTGTCCATATGAGAAATCAAGCCTGTAAAGTCTGAGAACAACAGCAGTATTTATGTGCACTCCTCATTTTCACAAGTTCTACACGTGGTCAGAAGAAGGAGATTTTGTTCGTATCTACAAAAATTTTCTATCTACCAACATTTTCATGAGTTCTGAAATCTCATTCTGTTCAGTTTATGTATAAACCTGTTCTGCTCACATTTCATGAATGAGGTCCACTGTCTGCAGCTCTTCCTCCTCCATCAGACACAGTGTGTCTGCAGCAGCTGTTTCCATACCTGAGAGTCTTCAGTTTCCAGTTTGGATCCTCCAGTCCAGCTGACAGATGCTTTACTGCTGCCTCTCCTGGATGGTTGTAGCTCAGGTCCAGCTCTCTCAGATGGGAGGGGTTGGAGCTCAGAGCTGAGACCAGAGAAGTACAGCCTTCCTCTGTGATCAGACAACCTGACAGTCTGCAGAAAAACATGACAGATACTCAGAGAACTGCTCTGAAGCTGACTGTTTTCTCATGTTGACCTGATGGTGGCACTAAAAGAGAAGTCAGAGGATCAAAAATGGACATTTGCTTAAGGACAACATGAAATAACATGAAGTCTGAAGTAAACTGGTAGACTGACAGCTCTGTGGCTTGGTTAGTGAAGTTCCCCAACATGTTTCTCCTGGTACTCTGGTTTCCTTCCAGAGCCCAGAAACATGGGTGTTGGTCTAGTGCAGCCTTTCTCAACCTTTTTTTCAGTCATGACACCTTTCAAAAGTGAATAAAATCTCACGACACCCCAGAGTAAAGTATAATCCAAAGCCACACTGCATCGCTCCGACTGTAAATGCATACGTCCCGTTTATTCTGTTTAAATAACCTGAACACGATAACTGCACCAGAGTAGGCCTCAGCAGGAAAGCTTCTTTTCATCCGTGATGTGCTTGCTTCCATCCATCATCCTTGTATCGCCTCTTTTTAGCCTTATCGCTAGCAGCTACCTTTGCTACCTATGGAGCAGATTCAGAGCTGGTGGATGAAGACTTGCATGAAGAAGTCGGCTCCTCTGTGATGTTCCGTTCCTGTGGGGCTTTTCTTTTTAGAAAATGATCCATGATGCTGCTAAAAAGTTCTCTTTGCTATCTGTGAATTAAAATTCCAGCGGTTAAAAGATATAACGACGTAAGCTAACTGGGCAGTCACGTTGACCTTACGTTGACCCCGTACAGATGTTGTTAACATTGGGAAATGGGCATGTGAGACATATTTTTATTATTCATTTCATATCCAATTATGTATCTTATTTATTTATTCATTCATTCATAGGTGAAAAGTATGTATTTATGTATGCATACATATATTTATACAGTGGTACCTTTACTTACGAAATTGATTGGTTCTGGAAGTAGTTTCGTAACCTGAAAATTTCCTGGTTTTCCATGTAAATGCCCATGTAAATGCCCTAATCCGTTCCAAGCCCCCCAAAATTCGAACATCATTTTTTAAAATAAATTATAAATAATACATGAAATGACATAAAAACCTGTAAGAAATACATATTAGAACTAGAAAAACATTTGGAGAGCGCAGACCTCCACTTAACACAACAGTTATCAAAAATTTGTAAGTGATCCAGAATCCAGGATTTCTTCCGAATCACACCCAAAATGAAATCAGTTCTTCCTTTTCACATTTCTGACAACTCCTGAAAATTTCATCAAAATCCATCCATAACTTTGAGTTATCTCGAACACAGACAGACAGACAAACAAACAGATAAATGCCGGCAAAAACATAACCTCCTTGGCGGAGGCCTCCTCTTACTTCCTGCTCTCCAGCGAAGGCGGACGCTTTTCTGTGAACTCCTATCTCTATCTGATCCTCGCAGCTCTTTGTCCTGTCTGCGTGTTTTTGGATACGGATAATATCTGAATATCTAAATCTCTAACTATGGATTTGGTCAGCTGGTCTCTCAATGCAATTGATCAAATTTTCTCGACGAGGAGGGAGGGAAGAGGAGAGCCCTCGTGTCCGGACGGAACACACGCAGCTGGGTACGTTCAGGATTAATGGTCGAAATGGCGACTGAACTGCCAGGCTCCTCTGTTCATCGAGGACGCTGAAGATGTTTACATATTTGGATTTATGATCACGGGATTCCTGCTGTTTGGAGTTGGCGGATACCTGATGTATTGGAAAATTAAGCGCACGGATGCTGCTATTCCTGACCTCTTGTCCGTGTGCGTGGCTGTGAGCCGTGCTGTGAGTGCCGAGACTGTTAAGATAGACGATATGAATCGGAAACTGGATGTGATTCACGGTGTGAGCCATCGACAGCTGATGATGCATGAACTCATGGGGAAAATTGATAACAACCTGGGAAAACTACATGCACAGCTCGGGGAGAACTGACATGAATAATTCGGACTTTTGGATGATCCCCACGAGAGGAAACCAGCAAAGGACTCAAGGCAGGCAAAAAATTCATTGTCAGCCTGACCGAAAACAATCTCTCTTATCTGAATCTGGCTCCCCCGAGTGGCCTTCACTCAAGGCCGAATTGAAAGAACTCTCCAAGGTCTTATCCGAAGAAGGCTCTGCCCCCACCACGCCCCACCACTCCATATCCTTTCCCCGAGTCTCAACGTCCTCGCTGGATCCTGGTGTTCTCCCCCACGTGGGCCGGACTGATTGCGCTGCGCACCACCGGCTGCGCGTGCACGGGCCGCTTGGCTGGGACACTTTTCCTGACCCATCTGATGTCTTAGTAATGAGTTTGTTATGCTTGTGCTGAGGTTTTTTTTGTGAATCCCACAACATGTGCCTCTGATCAAGGACATGTTGTGTGTGAGACACCTTTTTTTTATCCTCTCCCCCCCATCCCCTTTGTGATCATATTTTTCTTCTGCTAAAAGTGCCCTGGCCGGAGGGTGGTGTACTTGGGCATCTATGGGCATACTCGAGCATGTGCTTGTGGGTGCTTGTGGAGTGCTTGAGTGTACTGCTCTCTGGCAAGGGTAGAAGCGCCATTTATGGCTGCTGCCCCAAGCACCGTTGACTCCTGTCCATATGTTGTTGTTGTTTCTGTATGTTTCTCTTGGACGGTGTACTGGGAAGACAAATTTCACTGTGTTGGGACGCTGGCTCAGTGACGATAATAAATCTGATTCTGAGGTAAAAATTGTTTGTTTACCTGGGTTGCTGGGTTACGCTCATACAGACAAGGGGCCCTCCTAGCCAATGGGATGCCAGGAAGATGCTAAGCGATAACCAATGGCAGAGCAGCTCGGACGCACCACTTTCAAATCGAGATACAGAGCCGACAGCTATGTTTACGTTCGGTAAACTCTGGGAGCTGTGAGTAGCAGCGCGTCCTGTATTCTTTCTTTCGTATTTCTTTCGTAACGAGAGGCAATATTTTCCCTTTGAGGCGTTTCATAACCTGAAAATTTCGTATGTAGAAACATTCATAAGTAGAGGTACCACTGTATATGAAATGTCAGAATAGGTCATTTTTTTGATGACACCCCTGAAGCAGTCAGACGACACCCCAGTGTGCTGCGACACCCCGGTTGAGAAAGGCTGGTCTAGTTAGTGATTCTAAATGGCTGGTAGATAATAGAAGGGTGGTTTAACAGTTGGATGAATCCTGACCTGAGAGTTTTCCAGTTGACAGTGTGAACTCTCCAGTCCAACCGACAACAGCTGGGCTCCTAAATCCTGCAGGTCGTTGTTACTCAGGTCCAGTTCTCTCTCAAACTGGAGGACTGACAGCTGAGGAGTGAGGACAGAGCTTCACAGCTTCTCTCTGAGAGGCTGCAGATATTTAGTCTGAAAGTAAAACATTGACCAAGAATACAACATTTGTGAAACTGATAAACTGCTTCAGAAGAGCCTAATTTAAATGTAATCTGCTGAACAACTTGATGATTACTAACTTCAGAGTTTCCAGTTTACATTGAGGACTCTCCAGTCCAACAGACAGAAGCTTCACTCCTGAATCCTGCAGGTGGTTGTTACTCAGGTCCAGTTCTCTCAGCTTGGAGGACTGAGAGCTGAGAACTGAAGACAGAGCTTCACAGCTTCTCTCTGAGATGTTACAGCCACTCAGGCTAAATAAGAAACATAAACAAATACAAGTGGTATCATTAAATAAGTAGTTTGATAAAAGGAAAGTGTTGGTGCACTATAGTCAGCCTCAGGGATCGCTGGATTTCTAGAGTCTCATGAGCTAATCAAGCCTGATAGGACTCCGTCAGCTTGCAGCTACCTTCAGGTGTCAACCACCAGTATCAAGGACTGCCACCATGACAGACACCAACGACCTTGAAGCCACAGCTCTGGTCAGCTGCCTCAGCAAAGGAGGCCTAGAATATCAAACTCAATATCCAACATCTTCTTCTCGATATAGCTGAGGGTCTTTTAAAGGTGGGAGTTGAACATCTTTCTGATGTTCCCAGCAAACCCTCACAATACAATTGGGCCAACTGAACCATCCCAGCACCCTCCCCCACCATCTGATCCAACTCACCACCAGGTGGTGATCAGGTGACAGCTCAGTTCCTTTCTTCACCTGAGTGTTTAAAACAGTAAGATGGCATGAATATGAAGTTAGTCATTGACCTGAATTGTTCCATGAATTTATGGACACCAGTATGATGTTCAAAAATGGTGCTTCTTATGAACAAAACGTGGCTGGCACAAAAATCCAGTGAAAAAAAAAATGCTTGCTTTTAAATCAGGGGTGTCAAACTGATCCATGAAAGGGCCGTGTGGCTGCAGGTTTTTGTTCCAACCATGCAGAAACACAGCTGATTTGATTCATTCCATCAACTGAACTGGTTTAGACCTTTTAGTGAAGTTGAACTAGTTGATTGACTAAAGCAAGTCAGCTGTGTTTCTGCATGGTTGGAACACAAACCTGCAGCCACACGGCCCTTTCATGGATCAGTTTGATACCCGTGATTTAAATAGAAGAAGCAGTTTTCTCCCAATTACACCCCTCTGAGTATCACTGTTATCAAACACTTGAGCCCTCAGGTTCCCCAGCAGAGCAGTGAAGACTGTCTAGGAGCACCTTCTACTTACCCACTACCCACCAAACATCCATGGACGTCTTTTTTGTGAGACTAAATAATAAGGTCGGCCCGTCGTGACCATTATTTAGTCCAAAAGAAGATGCTGAAAACCCATCCCTCCCTGTTTAGCCATTGTTTCCTGGTCCAGATTTACCCCCCAAAAAAAAGACTTTGAAAATTTGGAAGACATTTGTGTGAAGGGACAAAGTACAGAAGAATGTCGACATGCTGAACCTTACAAGAAGTTCCAGACCATGTAAACATTATTTTAGCAAGAAAAAGATCAGCACTGATGGCGTGGCGTAATAAGTGGAGATGCTGTCTACTTCTACTGAAATAACTGGAGGAGACTACTATCACAGAAAGGCACAGGTCTGCAAAGCCGCAGAAGAATGTGAGTTATATCCCACTGCCCACCCATGACCCTGTGGTTACTTGGGTATTCCTTATAAAACGTGGGCAGTATATCCTATGTGCTCTATGCATCACAAGTCATTCGCCTCAATCCTAAATGCTCTGATAGTATTTTTTGATTGTGTGCATAGGTTGTGAGGATGTCTTCTCAAGGGAGATGTCTGCAGTAAATCAGTCTTGGACTGTGGTGCCAGATTATTGTTACTAGCACTTTTCACCAAGCTCATCGCATTCCACAATAGTTAATGAGGCCACCAGGATCTACTGGGATTGTTGTCAGGTCAGAGAGGCAACATAGGTGGTGTTGACAGAGGAGGCAAAAGCTGGGCTACTAGCCCAATAGAGGAAACAACTAAGTATACTTTGAGAAATTCATAGCAGAGCATATTAAAGCCTCTCAGCTTTGATCACTTTGCAAATTGATCAAAACAATCAACTACACAGCCCTCCACACTGCACTGTTCCCCCTGGAGAAGCCAGAGAGCTATCCCACCAAGCAAAGTTACGTTGGAAAGACAACTTTATCAGGCATCTAGACCAGTGGTCCCCAACCTTTTTGTAACCATGGACCGGTCAACACTTGACAATTTTACTGCGGACCGGGGGGGGGGGCTTCCTCGTTACATTATGCCAATAATATAACATGAGTATAACATCGAAGTCTCTGGTAACATGTATCATCCTCTATATCTATTAAATTAAAAAAACTAGAAAAGCGCAGACCTCCGTCAAGCACAACAATTATCGAAAATTTTAAAGTGATCCAGAATCCAGGATTTCTTCCGGATCACACCCAAAATGAGATTTGATTTTGTGAGCTTGGTATCACCTGTGGTGATAAATCCATATTTCAGTAGGTCTCCTGGTATTGTCTGTAAAAAGCTTTTTCTTGGAGGCTGTTCTTCTTTCTCTTCACTGTGCATTTCCCCTTCACAAGGAAACTTTCCAAAAAAGTCTGTTTATTACTCATTTTGCTAGCCGGGTTAAATTTTGGCATTCAAGTTATTGAGATGTAACCGAGAGAATCCGGTCATTTTTCAAAATAAAAGATTTTTCACAATAAAAGCTCGTTCAGACTCATATAATAAATAAAACTTAAAAAAAAAACTATTTTTTTCTTGCGCGGATCGGTACCAAGTGATCCACGGCCTAGTACCAGTCCGCGGCCTGGGGGTTGGGGACCACTGATCCAGACCACGTTTTGATTGGTTTGAAAAGTGAAAGGTGAAAACTTCAGGGAAGTTGAAAAGACGTCCATCGACATCTAAATTTGGCTGAAAAGGTGAAAAGCCGTTACTTCTGAGACATTGAAAAGACGTCTACACAAAGACGTCCATCAACATCTAAATTTGGTTGAAAAGTGAAAGGTGATAAAAGCTACACAAAGGGACAAAATCCGTCATTTTTAAGATGTTATAGTTGAAGCCTGAAGTTTACATACACTTTGCAAAAAACACACATTTTTTTGTCTCACTGTCTGAAGTCAAATCAGACTAAACCTCTCCTGTTTCAGATCAGTCAGGATTACCTAAATTATTTCAAAGAGAATTTTATATTATTTTCAACGTCAAAAATTTACATACACAAAAAGTACTAAGTCTTTAAACAACATAGGGAAGCCCAGATGATGAGGTCATGGCTTTGGAAGCTCCTGATAGATTGAATGACAACATGTGAGTTAATTGACGGCACACCTGGGGACGTAATGAAGGCCACACCTCAAACACTTTGCTTGCTTGTTTGAAATCATGGGAAAGTCAAAAGAAATTGGCCAGGAAGCTAAAACTTGGGCACAAATGGGTCTTCCAAATGGACAATGACTCTAAGCACACTGCTAAAATGGTTAAAAAGTGGCTTGAGGATGACAAAGTCATTGTCTTGGAGTGGTCATCAAAAAGCCCTGATCTGAATCCCATCGAAAATTTGTGGTCAGATCTGAAAAGGCACGTGTGTGAGCGAGGAAATCGACAAACCTGACTCAGTTCCACCAGTTCTGTCAGGAGGAATGGACCAGAAATCCAGCAGTTTCAGAAGTTTGTGGACGGTTCCCCAAAACATTTGACCCAAGTCATGCAGTTCAAAGGAAATGTTACTCGATACTAAAGAAATGAATATAAACATTTGACCTTGAAGAAAATAAAATTAATTTTCCTCTCATTATTGTGGCATTTAACAAAATGAAATAATTGAAGTAAACCTGACTGACTGACCTGAAACAGGAGAGGTTTAGTCTGATTTGACTTCAGACAGTGAGACAAAAAAATGAAACATGTTTTTGCACGGTGTATGTAAACTTCTGGCTTCAACTGTAACATCTTAACATCCCTTTGTGTAGCTTTTATCACCTTTCACTTTTGAATCAGGAGTGCTGAAGCAGGGAAACATCTAAGACATGCAGGACAGCGGCCCTTGAGGCCTGGAGTCCGACACCCCTGGGCTACAAGAAGGCTGAGTAAATAATTTCATTTTAGCCCATTTTAGCCCAATGCCTCTGATCCTGTGCAACTCCATGCAGGCCCTCTCAAGAAAACTGGTTCCAGAACCCATGCTAAGTGTTGAGGTGAGTGTGATTTTATCTACCGTCTAGCTTTAAATCTTGAAAACAAGCTCAGGTTCCTTCCTCTCTAGAGAGGTAAAATTATATGTCCTAAGAGCCAATTTCAGTAACCAAAGGTCCAACTGATGAGGCGTCTTCATCTGCTACCTGCACCACACAGCACCCAGCTGATAGTGGAACCTCAGATTTAGAGGGAACAAAGCAGGTTCCTGCTGGTCCTAGAACAGTGGACCAGTTCTTTATGGACAGAATTCTAAGGCACAGCCAAGGGGCAGAGGGTTTGGTGGCCTAAGGACTCCATCTCTGCTTTATGGGATGGTATGTTCCAGTTGATGTCATCAAAGCATGGTCTTCAGCTCTCACTGGAGCTGTTGCAGCCGAGTGTGAAGGATGAGAAGGATGAGAATCAGCATCCCTAAATCTAAGACCATAGTTCTGTTCTTAGTTGATAAAGGATGAAATATTCACTCCAGGTTCAGGGTAAGGTGTTGCCTGAAGTGAAATTTAGTATCACGGGGTCTTATTCATGAGAGATGAAAAAATGGAACAGGGGATTGACAGGTGGATCAGTGCATCATATGCAGTGGAGTGAAGTCTGTACATGTCTGTGGCGGTAAAAAGAGAGCTGAGCTAAAAGGCAAGACTCTCAGTTAACTAGTTCATCTCTGTTCCTTTCCTTCATCTCTGGTCATAAACTGTAGGTAGTCACTAAAAGAACAAGATGTGAACACCAGGGAGGTCAGGGCCTTTCTGCTTAGACTGCTGACCTATGGCCCCAACCCAGGTATGTTAAAGTTAATAAATGGATAGAAAGTATGTTTTGTCTTTTTTACATATTTAAAAAAGTTAGTGCATTTAAAAATAAATTTGTCCAAGTACTCACAGAGCTTTCTTGAAGGCTTTGACCACTGGCAGAAGTCTCAGTAGGGCATTCCCAGATCCAGAGTATTTCTTCAGGTCAAACACTTCCAGATCTTTCTCTGATGACAGTAAGATGAAGACCAGAGCTGACCACTGAGCAGGAGACAGTTGATCTGTGGAGAGACTTCCTGAACTCAGGGACTGTTGAATCTCCTCCACCAGAGAACGATCATTCAGTTCATTCAGACAGTGGAACAGATTGATGCTTTTCTCTGGAGACAGATTCTCACTGATCTTCTTCTTGATGTATTGAACTGTTTCCAGACTGGTCAGTGAAGTTCTTTCATTTGGTGACAACAAACCTCGTAGGAGAGTCTGATTGTTCTGCAGTGAAAGACCCAGGAGGAAGCGGAGGAACAAGTCCAGACCACCATTTGGACTCTCTAAGGCCTTGTCTACAGCAGTTTGGTAGAAATGTGTCTCTGCACCTTCCTTGTGTCTTGTTTCAGAAACCTGAGAGGTTGTTGGATCTTCCAGCGGGTTGACTCCAGAGTTGATGAAGGTCAGATGGACATGAAGAGCAGCCAGAAACTCCTGAACACTCAGATGGATAAAGCAGAACACCTTCTCTTGGTAGAGACCGCTCACCTCTTTAAAAATCTGTGTGAACACTCCTGAGTACACTGAGGCTTCTCTGATATCGATGCCACACTCTGTCAGGTCTGATTCATAGACAAACAGGTACCCTTTCTGCAGAAGGTCAAAAGCCAGTTTTCCCAGAGACTCAATCATCTTCCTGCTCTCTGGACTCCAGTGTTGATCTGTCGCAGTTCCTCCATCATACTTGACCTTCTTCACTTTAGCCTGAACCACCAGGAAGTGGATGTACATCTCAGTCAGGGTCTTGGGCAGATCTCCTCTCTCCCTGGTTTTCATCATATTCTCCAGAACTGTAGAAATGATCCAGCAGAAGACTGGAATGTGACACATGATGTGGAGGCTTCGTGATGTCTTGATGTGGGAGATGATCCTGCTGGACTGGTCCTCATCTCTGAACCTCTTCCTGAAGTACTCCTCCTTCTGTGGGTTAGTGAACCCTCTGACTTCTGTCACCATGTCAACACACTCAGGAGGAATCTGATTCGCTGCAACAGGTCGTGTGGTTATCCAGACACGAGCAGAGGGAAGCAGTTTCCCCCTGATGAGGTTTGTCAGCAGCACATCCACTGAGGTGGACTCTTTAACGTCAGTGAGGACCTCATTGTTCTGGAAGTTCAGAGGAAGTTGACACTCATCCAGACCATCAAAGATGAACATGACCTGGAACTCCTCAAACTTGCAGATTCTTTTGGTTTCAGCAAAAAACAGATGAACAAGTTCCACCAAACTCAACTTTCTCTTTTTCAGCACATTCAACTCTCTGAAGGCAAATGGAAACATTAACTGGATGTTCTGGTTGGCTTTGCCTTCAGCCCAGTCCAGAGTGAGCTTCTGTGTCAAGACTGTTTTCCCAATGCCAGCTACTCCCTTCGTCATCACTGTTCTGATTGGCCCATTTCTTCCAGGTGGGGGTTTGAAGACATCTTCATATCTGATTGTCATTTCTGGTCTGTCTGGTTTCCTTGTTATGTTTTGAAACTGTGTGTTTTGGTGTTCATCAGTGACCTCTGCAGCCCCTTCTTCTGTGATGAAGAGCTCTGTGTAGATCTCATTAAGAAGAATTTGCTTTCCAAACTTAGGAATTCCCTCAAACACAAACTTGAACCTGTCTTTCAGTTTAGATTTGAATTTTTGTTGACAGACTTCAGCAGATGCATCTAAATAAACAAGAACGAAAGCATACCAGTTAGTTTTTTTCAAAAAGGAAAACAAAAAAACATTTAACTGACCTTAAGTATCAGTATTTAATATTCCTTGATTAACTATAACAGCTTGACTTGCCAGTTTAGTCAGCCAAGGGTCTTGCACGCCAAGGCTCACGCTTTCGGCTGCCACCCATAACACACTGCACCCGACTCCTATGGCCCTCCTTGCGGGTGGTGGGCCCACGTGGAGGGAACCCATGTAACCCAAACGGGGTTGCCTTCACCCATGGGGCCCGCCGAGGCCCCATGGGTGAAGGCCTGGCCACCAGGCGCTCCCAAACGAGCCCCTCACCCAGGCCTGGCTCCAGGGTGGGGCCCCGGTAACCCTAACCCGGGCGAGGGACATTGAGCTCTTGTTTTAATTTTCTTCATAAGACCAAATGTCTTATGAGGTGAGAAGTTCAGTCATTCGGGAGAGACTCAGAGTAGAGCCGCTGCTCCTTCACATCAAGAGGAGCCAGTAGAGGTGGTTTGGGCATCTGGCTAGGATGCTCCTCAGACGCCTCCCTGGAGAGGTGTTTCGGGCATGTCCAACTGGGAGAAGACCACGAGGCAGGCCCAGGACCCGCTGGAGAGATTATATCACTTGGTTGGCCTGGGAGCACCTCGGGGTTCTCCCAGAGGAGCTGGTGGAAGCGGCCGAGGGGAGGGAGGTCTGGGCCTCTCTGCTGAAGCTGCTGCCCCCGCGACCTGACATCAGACCAAGCGGAAGTTAATAGATGGATGGATCTTGATTTGCCACTTAATATTGAGTGAGGCCCCTTTTGCCTGGGTCTCCGTGGATTTGGCTCATTTTTTTTTTAATTTCTATCAGGTCACATTAGACTGGTCTCTCAGAAGAGAGTGAACACCTTAGACTTTTTGATTTTTCTTCTTGGAACTCTTCTTCAGTAATTTGCATGTGGTGGTTGCTGAGGCAAAAATTTCAGGTTTTGGAGGAGCTTGATAAGGCCATGAAAAATGATTTTTGTTTAGCTCCAAAAATATTCTGGTAAACAATCAGGCAGCTTAGGAAAGGGAAGCAGCACTTCACCAACACTGTGTACAGTGGGGGTGAAGTGCTGCTGATGTTGTCACACTATAGAAACAATACTTTGAGGTTCTTCTCAATCCCACTAACATGTCTTCCATAGAGGAAACTGAGTCTGTGGACTCTGAGGTGGGCTTGCCTATTACCAGTGCTGAGGTCACTGAGGTACTTAAGAAGCTGCACGGCTCTGGGAGTGGATGAAATCTGCCCTGAGTTCCTTGAGGCTCTGGACATTCTAGGCATGTCTTGACATGTCTCTGCAACATTGCATGGTCATCAGGGGCAGTGCCTCTGGATTTGCAGACTTGGGTGGTGGTTCTTCTATTGAAGAAGGGGCTGTAGGATATATTCTACGTACAGGGAGTCACAGTCCTCACAAGCATCACAAGCACACATTATTTTATGATTGGTTTGACACACAGTAGGGTATACATATTCAAGGAAATATCACATCTCTCTTCTGATTGGTTAATGCTCAACAGAGGCGTTCATAGTCAAAACACACCACCCCTCTCAGTTCACAAGGTTAACCTGTTTACTGAACTGAAGACATGATGCCACCTCAAGGCTAGGCTGCTGCCAAGGTCGGGCTGTACTACCACCTGCCAAAGCAACTTCCTGCACCTGGCTCGCCAATGGTCATGTGCTAACAGCAACTACCCTTATGTGTATGTGGAAGAACAAACCCATTACAATAACATTTCCATATTTCAATATTTCAATAACAACCTCACATGATGCCACGCTTCTCTTGGCCATAAATCCCAAGGTCTCTCAAGAGCTCCAGGAGTATGGGGTAATGGGTTAGTTGCTACGCGCTTTCCAGTCCCTATACAAATAGGCCAAGAATTGGTCTGCATTGCCAAAAGTAAGTTGTGTTCATGTCATCATGCCAATTGGCTCAACTCTCTTTTCACCACACCCAACCAGTACAGAGCACATTGATTGCTGCAGATGCAGCACTGACCCACCTGTCCAGTTCCATTCATCCCTCACTTGTGACCAAAACCCGGAGATACTTAAACTGCTCACCTTCTCACCCCTTTCCGACTGAGAACCAAGGTCTCAGATTTGGAGGTGCTGATTCTCTTCACCACCACATCATATGCGGCTACTCAACTGAAGATCACGGCTTGATGAAGCCAACAGGACCACATCAACTGCAAAAAGCAGAGACGTAATCCTAAAGGTCACCAATCGGGACCTGCTCTGCTCCTTGGCTGTGCCTGAGTATTCTTCCCATTGAAGTTATGAACAGAATCGATGACAAAGGGCAGCTCTGATGGAGTCCCAATCTCACTTGGAACAAATCCAGTTCCAATACAAATCAAACTCACTTCTTTTGTATAGGACTGAATTGCTCATAGTAACATACCCAGTAGCTCATTCTCCTGGAGCTACCCCCAGAGGACACTCTGAAGGCTAAGGAGTCTGATTCCCCTGTAATTGGATGCAGCCTCCGGTCTTCCTTCTTAAAAAGGGGAACCACCCCAGTCTCCCAGTCCAGAGGCACTTCCCCCAATGTTCATGCAAAGTTGCAGAAGCATGTAAACAGAAACAGCCCTATGACATCCTCAACTCAAGACACAGTAATAGGCGAGCCCATCCCAGAGTCCACAGACTCAACCTCTTCTGGGGAAGAGGTGTCAGTGGGATAGAGAAGGTCCTTGAGTCAAGGTCAGAATTGCCAGAATCTTTTCTGGTTTTAAAGTTACTTTCCATGGCCTGACCAAACTCCTCCCATACCCGAGTTTTTGTCTCATCAATCACCACAAGCCACTTGGCCTGCTGGTACCTGTCAGCTGTTTCCCAAGTCCCACAAGCTAACCAAGCTCAACAGGACTCCTTCAGCCTGACAGCCTATCTCACCCAGGATGTCCACCACTGAGTTTGAGAATTGACAACTCAGCAGATACTGATAACTTGACCATGGCAACTCCAGTCGGCCACCTCGACAATCTTGGCACTGAACATTCAAGTTCAATGTACAAAGTTCTGTACTACATAAAAGATCTTCCTGATAGTTTATAGAGACTTGGTAAAATTGCAGACTTTGGGACCTTTACATTTTGGTACAATGACAGAAATCGGTATAAAGCTAGACAGTATGATGGAAAAACAGAAAGTAGACATAAAATGTGTTCAGGAAACCAGGTCAAAAGCAGCAAGGCTAGAACTATTGGAGAAGGATACTAATGTTTTTTTCTATCATCAGACAAGATTATACTGATGAAGATAAAAATTAGAGAGGTGATGATTAATATTATCAGTGGTTATGCCTAACAAATTTGTTATTAGTTGGAATACAATTAAAATAAATAAAAAATAAATAACATTTCTGGAGTGAGTCAACTGAAGTAAAAGAGAGTATTCCAAGGGGTGATAAAGTGGTAGAGCAAACATGGCAGCCTTCTCATCCTAACTACACAGTACAAAAATAAAAACACAACACTTTTGTTTATATGTCTCAGTCCTGGGCTGGTGTGGTCACACGTGGTCTGTGGTTTTGAGGCCGGTTGGATGTACTGCCAAATTCTCTGACACGCCTTTGAAAACGGCTAATGGTAGAGAAATGAGCATTCAGTTGACGGGCAACAGCTCTGGTGGACATTCCTGCAGTCAGCATGCCAATTGCACACTCCCTCAAAATTTGGGACATCTGTGGCATTGTGCTGTGTGATAAAACTGCATATTTTAAAGCGTTCTTTTATCGTTGCCAGTCTAGGACAGACCTGTGTAATAATCATGCTGTCTAATCAGCATCTTGATATGCCACACCTGTGAGGTAGATGGATTATCTCAGCAAAGGAAGAAGTTCTCACAAACACAGATTTAGACAGATTTGTGAACAATATTTGAGAGAAACAGACCTTTTGTGTCCATAGAAAAAGTTTTCGATCTTTGAGTTCAGCTCATGAAAAATGGGCGAAAAAACAAAAGTGTTGAAATAATATTTTTGTTCAGGGTAGTTCTCTTCCTACTGCTCTGTGGGTTTTCATATTATGTTTTCCCAAATATGAGAATGAAATCTAAGCAAAGATTTTGTGTTGAGGAGGATCCTGGCTAAGAGTCAACGTCTGATCTTAGTTTTCAAGCCCTGACTCCACCACCACCCATGAAGGATTTAGTTGGGAGCTTTACTCGTATGAACTTAGACTCAGTACTGAGAATGTGATTGAAATAATTCCAGGACCCACCAAGTCTGCTGTCAATCAAAGACATAAAATCAGCATCTGAGCTCCTCATTTCATCATAAACTGAGAGGAATATAACATAGATGACAAACTCAGAGGAGAGGTGTGTGTAGGGGGGCAGTTGGAAAGACATGTAAGTAGCCCACGTACAAGCCAACACTGGGTTGTTCATTTTGGCAGTGTACAAGTCAAAAAGTGAAGCAACAGGAATGCTGCCTTGGAAGGGCAAAATTTCCACCCATAGTGGGCATGTTTTCTTCTGTATGATACATTTTGATGACACAGAAAAAAAGCTGAACTTTGTTCACAGCAACATCCAGGGCTAGAACCTTTTGGAGATAAAGTTAGAGTGACAAGATTGAGATGGTTTGGACACATAAAGAAGAAAATAATTAAAATTTTCCTAGAAGGATGCTGCAGATGCAGCTGCCAGGCAGGACAAAAAGGAGAAGACCAGAGAGCAGATGTCTTAATGTGCAGATAGACGATATGAAGTTGGTGTGACAGAGGAAGATGCAGAAGACAGGATGAGATGGAAAGAAGTCATCTGCTCTGGTGACCACTAAAGGAAGAAGAAGAAGAAAAATACCTCCATGCAAATTTGATTGTTTTTTTCTTTGTTTTTGTTTGTTTTTTTTAATTATTGTAGGTTTTTAGTTGTGTGCTGTTGTGTAATAAGTCTTACATATCCTCTGGCATCACAATTGTCCTTGGATGAATAAAGTTCTATCTTATTTTATGATTGGAGGAAACAACTTCAGGTTAACTGATCTGTGAATGCTGGTCTGTCTCTTCAGAGATTGTGTATAATTTATCTAACAGGTTAAATCAGCCATTCCCAAACTCCCAACATATATTACTAGAATCTATGTTCCAATGTTAATGTAACAAGTCAACAAATAGGGAGACACTTGCCATATTAAGTTAAGATGACAGTATAATAACACTTAACTGGTTTGTTTTATTACTTCTTAATTTTTAATTTTTTCTAATCATGTCATGAATATTTTACAATAATTAAAAACATATTTAAAAAAGATTGAGGATTTAATACATATTTGCTGAATTTTAATGACCTCACACAGCCCAACTGCAGTACCATGACGGCCCACCAGGGGGCCGCAACGCACACTTTGAGACTCACTGGGTTAAATCTTTAGAGCAGTGATTCCCAAAGTGTGGGCTGCGGCCCCCTGGTGGGCCGTCATGGGACTGCAGGTGGGCCGTGAGAGGCCGTTAAAATTAAACAAATGTGTTTTAAATCCTCAATCTTTTTTAAATATGTTTTTAATTACTGTAAAATATTCATGACATGATTAAAAAAAACATTAAGAAGTAATAAAACAAACCAGTTAAGTGTTATTCTACTGTCATCTTAACTTAATATGACAAGTGTCACCTTATTTGTTGACCCCTTACATTAATATCGGATCACGGTTCCTTGTCCTGTATGTTGATTACAGTTGTGATTAAAGGTTTCGGTGGGCTGCGGAGATTTTTCACATTTCAAATGGGGCCTTGGTTTTCTGATGTTTGGGAATGGCTGCTGTAGAGAAATCATCTTACTGTTCTCCAGACGATCAACCAGCTCCTCCTGATTCATTCTCTTCAGGAAGTTCAGAGTGATCTCCAGAAATGACTCTCGGCTACTCTTCATCTGTTCTTCATCCTTGTCCTCCAACACCACCACATCCTCCTTTTGACTCTCTGAGCATTCTGGGTAATTTGTTTCAAGAGTCCTCTTGATCCTCTTGAGTTCACTCCTTACAAAAGTGATGATGTTGTCCTCCAGAAGCTGGAACAGAAGATCATGTGAATGATACAGACTAAAATCATGGAGACAAACATCAGATCCATGTTGAGAGACAGTTTACTGTTCTACAACAGCAGCACTGAGATGACCATCAACAGAACATGCAGAAGCAGTTGTACGTGTACAAACCATGAATATGGAGTCCAGATCTGTTTGATGCTGGTGGGCAGATGAACCACTGGGAGGCTCTGAGATCTGCTGCTGGTCTCTGTGGAGGAATCATGAAGAATCAGTTTGCGGTCCAAACTCTTCATGTTCAAGCTGCTCAGTAAAAATTAGAAATGACAAATAGAATTCATGTTGAGAAAAATAACACTGATATAACTCTTCTGAGCCCTGGAAGAAGCATCCTCTCAGACATCAAGAGTTTATTCTTGTTACATTGTTTTGTTTGTCAGGACGACAACCTGATTACTAAGATGCCTGCTGTAGTTCTGTCCTTTTCGAAACACTCTTCAAAGATCCAAACCTTTTTATCTGGTAACCAGTTAATAGTTTTATTGCAGGAAAATGCTGTGTCCATCAAGATACTGTATAATAAAGGAGAGTATTAAAAGTACTTACCTTTCAGAAAGATGACATGGTTCATGTTCAAACTCCACGACGTCTGGTGTAGAACTTTCCCTCTTCCTCCTGATAAAAAATATAATCATTTGAAAATTAGACCATCTTAAGCATATTGTGGACAAATGTAACACCATGTACAGTTCAAGAAATTGTGTTGATTGTAAGATCCCCCCTAGTTGGTTCAGCCTCTGTCTGCCATAGTCTGTTACTGGGCCAGCTCTCTCTGTTAAAGGGTCTGAAGTTGTGGTCTGGAAGGATGCCCTTGCTAGATTTCCTCAGCTTTGTTTAAACTGGTGGTGGGGAGACACGCCTAATTCTCACTGCATACTTCCAAATGTCTATCCTGCTACCCCCGATAACTGACCTTGAATGAGTTTGTTAACAGCAGCTCTCCTCTTATCTTATGATCTGGGCTCTTGTTATCGACTAGGTTAGGTTTAGTGGCTAGGATAATTAGCCGCAAGGATCTGTAACTATAATGGGCTAGAGTAACCTTTAAGAACCGTATGCTGTTAATGCAAAGGCACACACAAATCTTTACATTCATGAGGGTAAAGACAGGCGGGGGTGTCTAGGCGTGTTGCTTCCAGGAACTCTGGTATCCAGCCCCTCCTCCTCTCTAGCAGTGAGCAAGGGAAAAATCCAAAAGGATCCAATTTTCATTCTTCAGGACTTGGGAAATACTGGTAAATCCGTTCTTGCATCTCCTTACTCTGTTCTAGTCTTGAAGAATTAATTTTCAGGAAAATCCCTTGATGGTGGTTAGCTCTCGGTCCCAAACGGTCCTTATTCCTTAAGACGTCCCGATCGGAAAACGCTATTTTCACCAAGAACTCTTGGTTTTATGCTTCCTCGTTAGACACTTCCCCTCGGCTCAGCCCCAAATTCACCGTGTTTGGTATCATCCTGGATCCACAACTACTGATTGGTTGATGTACAAGAGGGACGTGCAATATCACATTTACATATCATTCCCGATTGGTTAACATAGTCGGGCATGCAATATTACATTTACATAACATTCTTGATTGGTTAACACACAGTAGGAGATGCATAATTAAAAAAATCACAAAGCACTCCTGATTGGTTGATGCTCAACAGGGGAGGACTTCATTAAATCACATAGCACTCTCCCTTTCCCCCATCACATCATCAACCCCTCCCAGTTGCTTTACTCTCAAATTCCTCCCAGTTGCTTCACTCTCAAATTCCCTCTAGGTTACCTACCTACCTAGGTTACTGAACCAGTGGCTTGCTATACTGCTAAACCTCTTTACCTAATGCCTTATGTACATATGTGTGTCCATATGTACACAAATGGTACATAAAGTTTAAGCAATTGCTCGACCGGACAACGTTAAGCCCATTTGCTCCACTCCAATACAATTCTGTACATAGCTGCATGAAGCCACCACCCCAAGGTCACGCTGTTTTCAGACAGCCACCAAAACCATCCCTGCCACCTGCGCACTCGTTGTCATGTGCTAACAGCGGCTACTCTTGTGTGTATGTAGGAGAGCATCATCATTTTAAAAACAACACCCCACATGATATGTCTTTTCTACAGCCTGGGCTGCCAAAGCTCGATCTGAATAGATAGTTTGCAGTCTCCTTTCCTCTCGTTGTGTCTTCGGGGGAGTCAGGGTTTTCAGCTGCCATTTGGTGAGCTGGATGTGAAGTGATTGTTTTTAAATAGCAAATTTAACTTCTCTCTCAAAAAAAATGTTGCCTAATTATCAACCCAAATTTATGCTTTATCCCTATATTTCCCCACTTATTTTAGGTTTGTCATTAGAGAAAATAATACTTGCATCGGGTCAAATACTTTAATAACCATTACTCCTTATTTCCTCATCTCCCTCCTACCTCTGCAGTCTTGTTTTGGACATGACAATTTTTGGTCACCTGACATGATGCATCCTATGGGAAGAGTTTGGCTTTTTCCACAATATTCTAACAGGTAAACACTGAATTGTCTTTGAAAAGTGTTATAGAAAAGTGGCCTTAGGTCACTTTGACCTGTTTGGTTGAATTATGTTAAGTTAATGCTCAGTGACTTTTCCTCTGGAATGTGAAATATTGTCACTCAGATTTTAATCGTATGATTTTGGGACATGTAGTAATTTGGAGAAATTATCTCAAGGTCCGGGTGTATTTTTTTAAGACAATTGTTAAAAGAAATCATCTTGCTCATTGTCATATGTTGAACTACCGCTTGTCCTGTGTACGTGAGTAACTAACCATCTCTACTGTATTCAATGGGGATTAAATCCACTCTGCACTCTTGTCCGTGGTCAAGCGTCTTGTTTAAATGTTGTATAACTTCCTCACTAGAAACTCATGCAATTACTGGTAAAATAATATGTACAAATATTGTTATTTCCCACAATAAAAAGAAAAAAAATCATCCATTAATTTATGTCCACATATTCAGATATTAATATGTGTGAAATAAATATCACAATACGAGGTACTCAATTATATTTCTATTTCTAAGCTCTAAATGTCAAAAATATATTTGGACAACAATATGGCCACTTACTGATTAGAGACCTTAACTTCATTTCCCTGTGATACTGTAGAATTTTCTGTTTTTTAAAGTATGAATATATTCCACTAAGATGAATTTAATGTAATTAAATGTAATTTAAAGCATCCAATTCTTCTCAACCTAGATTAAATTATCTTTTAGATGGTACAGAACATATAAATTGCAGTTGGTTATTTCTGAAATCTTTATTTTGCTTGTGACAAAAAAATTGGGAAAAAGAGAAAGATCACATTGGTGACATTCAATGACTCGTGCAGAATCAGACACTATGAATCATTAGCTAACTTCAGCATCACGGTAAAAATGTGCAGTTAACTGGACCAGCTGCTTTCAGTGGCAACTAAAATATCTGGGGAGGACAGAGCACAAACTCTCTGTTTCACAACAACGAAACAATTATTAAGCATCCTGTATTGTGGTGTGATTAAGTAACAGTATTGCAGTCAAGACTACGCCCAGGTGGAGGTGCTTCTCCAAAATAATACTTCCTCATATGTATCTGTTTAAAGGAGCGTCTCATTTTACATTGTTATTTCTGCACAAGGTGAATGTACAAGGAACAATGTGTAAATGAGAATATTTTGGATTATGAGGTATTTTAGAACATCACTTGAATGTTTTGTCCTTAGGGTGAATCAGTTTTTAAATTTCTGGGTAGTTTGGTTTAAAGAGCAGTAGTTCCTTTCTCCATGTCTGAGCCAAAGCACCTTTGTGCTCTCTGTACTGCCTCTAGACCACTGTGTTGACTTTCCTCTGTCCGCACATTGAAAACATGCTGGAATGGACACAGTTACAGTTTGCAGTCAGAACATTCAGGTTCAACTCACCTCTTTGCAGCAGGAGGCTGGTCTCCTTTAAAATCAATAATCATGTCTTTTGACAGGTCACTTTTAAAAGACACACAGCAGCTGGGCTCATATCTAAGAGAGATTCATTTTAACTTCTTAATGTGTGTTTTCCCACTCATAATGTTCATATTAAACAAATGTACTTAAAGGAACATTCCAGAGTTAAATCAACCCTGGGTCTATTATTAGATGGTAGACTAACATGTAAACTTCCTTTAGGGGCCAAAATGATGTGAATCAAATAGGTTTTGAGTCATTTTGGTCTCTAATGAAAGTTCACCCTCATTATCATCTATTCATGAACCTTTTGTTGTTTAACTCTGAGACGTTCCTGAAAAAAGCATTAAACATGAGTCACTGGCAGATACAACTCACCTCTTTGCAGCAGAAGAACGGTCTCTTCTAAAATCAGTAAAAGGATCCTTTGACTTATCACTCTTTAAGGACACACAGCTGGATTCAGGTTCATGTTCAGGTTCATTCCTGTAATAATGGTGGTTTGGTTTTGTGAATGCTGAGCTCTGACATGCAGGAGAGTCATGGACAGTTAGAGATGTTCATCTCACCTCTTAGCTTTGCTCTGACTCTCATGGTGGTCAGACAGAGTGGTTTCAGAGGGAAGGTCTCCCTCCTGTCTGTCCTCTGTCTCATCCATGCTGCTGGATCCACGTCCTCACCAGCTCACGTGCACTTTCCACCATCACCTGCAGAGGAAACTCACATCACTGGTGCTGTAAAAAGATCAGATGCTACTCCACCTATTGTCTCTTAAATTCTGTTTCATATCAGTCAGTAGAAAGCAGAAGCTGCTGTACTTCATCTCTCCACTAGATGGAGTCGTGGACACACTAATGTAACGTTCACTGACACATAAACAGGTCTGATGTTCTAGACGCTGTCTGTCAGTGTGAAATAGATTATTAACCTGGAATTGCTCTGAACACGTCCTGATACTTGACCTTTATTCAGTCTGATTACATTTTTAAATACACTCACCCCTTAAAGTCATTGATTTAAAACAACAGCAGTAAAATCAATGTCGCCATAAACAGCATCACAGAAAACTGTCCCAAAAGTTGGAGAACTGAGTTCTGGAGCCAGAGACGAGTCACTACCAATATCCAGCAACTGCTCATTATTTTAGTCAGGGAAACAAAAAATAAACTGTCACGTATGATGTGTCAATGTCAAGGTACAAAAAGAGTTTAAATCCTTTATTTCTCTACTTGAGTCCCAACTCCAAACATCGGTAACCGATCCCTTTTTTTTCATCTCTGGATAAAGTTGCAGGAGAAACTGATATTTTGACGTTGACCTCGTTTTCAGCTGGACATTTATATTTCTACCTCCAGAAGCTTGTTTTTTAAATTCTCCTCCTGTCGGTTATTATTGTTTGAGACCTTGTGAAATATTAAATTCAAAAAAGAAATAAAACCTATGTTAATTTAATACAACCACTATGATAAAATTAACCACATTAAGATGAAAAATAAGTAAATTACGATGTAAAGTAGTGGATGTGGGCTGGTTTTGTCCCTGTTAATGTCAGACGCCATGTTGAGGCTCTTCAGCGGCTCTCCAGCAGAGCTCAGGCCGGGTTCAGTGAGCCAGACAGCGGGGAGAGCAGCGGCTCATCTCCGCCTCCTAAACACACTCATTCAGGCTGGAAAAGCTGCCTTCAGTCTCCAGAAAGTGGAGTCACTCAGTAAAAACGAGGCTCTGTGTTGAACTGTCGACCATCGAGTAATTTACTGCAGCTCTGACATTAAAAACATTTTAATCACTTCGACTCCTACTGAATTTAATGACGCCGGTTGAATCCGTTAATGTGTTAAAGTGAACTATCTGCGGCAGATTTTAGCAGAAACTAAACTGCTGACAGCTGATAAACACTAATCAAAGTTTAAAAACTGTTTACATTACCTTCAGATAGATGTTCACACGAAAGAAATTAATCTGCGCCACAACAAACTGGAAAGCGAAAGTAAACTGAACTTCCTGATAAATATCTGTGACGTAGTTAAAACCACAGCAGATAACTGGACCATTTAATCTGTTATTTATCGACTAACTTTGTGTTTTGGTTAATGGATGTTGGTTTGTCTGGCAAATAAAACCAAAATTTATCTGATGACAGTGGCGGTTCTAACCTCCATGGTTCCATCCTAAAAAACAACAACAACAACAACAACAAAAAACAATACAAATATATATAATTAATATATATATATATAAACTATATCCAGAAAAGATGTATGATTTTAAGAAGTTGTGATGACAATGTACAATGTTGCCTATAAAGTTTGAATTATTTATATACTTTTTTATTTAATTTTGACCTTTTTAAAATTAAAATGATGGTGACAACGTTGACTTATTCTTGATAGCTGGTCTGAAAACGAAATGATTCCAATTTTATGGGCAACAGTGTATTTAGCTGCTGTATCTTCTGTTTAGGGTCCTGCACAGACATTTATGGACCCAACTCTGACTGAAATAAATCTGATTTCCAATGAGATATAAACTACACAGTGCAACTTGTTATGATTATACATACATTACACTTTTGGTGGATTGTGAGGCGTTGTTTTGCTCCCACGATGTCAAAAATGTTTAAATACAAATTGTCACTGAACCAGAACATTTAGTGGTCCACTTAAAGATCAGACACTTGTGATTTTTGGTAAATTACCTTGTTAGAGAACAATATGTCATGCAATAAGGACTGAAACACTGAACTGTTAGACACGAGCATTCAAAGGTTTAGAGAAGGTCTAATTAAGTTCACCTGTGAAGGTTATAGTGCATTTAAGGTGCATTCTGAAATTTAATCTAAAGCTGAGCAATGTATATTGTGATATATATTTTGTCCATACCTGCCAGCCCTAATTTAAACTGTTTATTATCAGAACTTCATTTACTCTACAGCAACAGTGATGGGGCCGATAGTTGTATCATTCCGCGTTGCGCACTATATATATATATATATATTGCACGGGGACAAATTACATCATCTGTGACCTAACAAGTTTACTTCCATATACTGCGACTTTCTTTATTTCACCGCCCCCTTCTTAAAGCTGAAACAGGTAGCGAAAACGGAAGAAAAGTAGGTCTATAAAGAAGATCTAAATAGTGTCATCAAGCCAGCCGGATTCTGCTACTTGGCGAGATATGCTACCTATGACGTTTTCCACGCGCATAATTTTTTGAAACCCTTTGTAGCGGGAGCAGCGGGACAAACGAACACCGGTTTACAGTGAGTAACAGCCTTAAAATTCATATTATTTCGTCTTTGTGCTTGTTGAAAACGTTAATTAAGTGTGTAAATTCAGTATGGTTTGTTGTAACTCGGCAACAAATTTATGGGCGTGGAAAACGTCATTCGGGAATTCGCTCTGCGCATGCGCAGAACCCCGAGCTAGCATATTGGGGTACCTCTATTAATTTATTATAAAGAGCTTCATGTCTACCGTTTTTTCTGCAGAAAAAACTTACATACATGTTCTTATCCTTCCGTGCATCACACATATCACTCATCTTATGCTCATACGTTACACAAAATACCTTTGGTTATTTCATTTTTTTCGCTATTATCTACTTGGGGGCAACGTACTCAGAGTTGATTGAACCAACTCTGAACACCTGCTCTGAAACCGAAAACTCAGAGCTTCTTAACTCGGAGTTTGTTTAACCTCCTCTCTGAAATAACGGACACTTAAAACACTTCCGACTCCTGCTGACTTCATTGACAGCCGTTAGTCCGTTAAAAGGAGCCGTATGTAAGAAGTAAAATTAAACGAATCAAAAAATGACCCGATATTCAACAGACTTTAAAAAATCATGTTCTTTCAAATACTTATGTCACTGACAACAGCACTCAAGCCCAGATATTCCCGTTTAAAAAGAGAGTTGCAGCCCTCAACTGATGTTGATGTTGTCATTTTTTGTTTTGGCCTGAAGCGCCACCTCCACCTATCTCCAATCACGAAGTCAGTAGTGTTTCTGCATCCGGGTTGCCCAGCTCGGCTCTAATTATCGCAGCAGCCGCTACGAACGTGTTGGATGAAAAAATGTCTAGCTTTCCAAACCTAAAAGACCTCGTTATGAATCCGAGTTACTCGTGACAAGGTCCGAAATAAAACAAGGATTTGTTATAGGAGATGCTTTTGATAGATGAAGACGGCTGAAAGCGGAGAAGAATTTGAAGACAGACGCCAACGTTGCAGATTTCTCCTGGACAGGGAAGATTCATAGCTAAATGTTTGGCTAAACTAATTTACTTGAACAAGGTAACAGTGGTACCTCTACTTACGAACGCCTCTACATACGAAACTTTCAGGTTACGAAACGCCTCAACAGGAAAATATTTCCTCTAGTTACGAAAGAAATTTCAGTATTCACTACGTCGTAGTATTCACTAGTTAAACAAAGTTATGCATGTTCGTGCATAGTAACGCTAGCGCATAACGTTATGGAGTCAGGTGGGTCATCGAATTGAAAAGGTAAATAATTATTATTTAGAATATAAAAACGGTGACTGATATTGCTAACACTAGCAATGTAACGTTAGGCTAATAAGCGAGCCCTTCAGTCATCGTGCCGTGGAAAACATTAGCATGGCCATGGTATGTGAAACCTCATTGAGACAGTAGCCTAACGTTACCACCCCACGTAAAACCATTTCTTATTTGTTCTTCGCATATATTGTGTATTACACATGCTGCAAATTGACCCATATGACCATTGCTAAACGTTAGTTATTAGTGTCAGTCTTTTCTGATGGAACTGATAAAAACGTTAGCCATTGATGACGAATGCAGACGTAATTTTCCCCCCGCATTATCTTTGGTTAGACACTAGTCTGTGGTAAATGTGTTGGTTGTTGCATATTATCGTCAGTGATCAGTGCCACGTTGTTTTCATTTTCATTTCATATTTGGATCCATGCTGTAAGTTCAGCTGTTATTTCTTTGAGTTTATTTTCTGCATGACAATCGACCCTAATCTGAGCTAATGACTACTGTATTTTTCCAGGCTTCACAGGTGAAGGGTCAGTCCAGTTTGAGCTGTTGGCTAAAAGATATGTGTCAACCACTTTTGGTGGTGCTGCAAAACAGCTGATTCCTGCCAAGAGTTTCTTGTAAGTGTTATAGTTTGAAAAATAGTTGTCAATAATGTATGAAACTAACATGCAAGATGTTACCTTGATTTGGATATTAGCTTATTGATTACCATAAGTACCTATCCAGAGGTGTCATTGTGGTCAATCAGATGACCCACTTACATTACTAACAATCATCATCATTAGCAGTGAATAATGTTCAATTGCCATGCTTTTTGTGTCTGTCCATTATATTTGTATTATTTTGGTAGGAGCTGTGGCTTGGGCTCCTAACCATGTCACGAATGAACACAGGTGGGTACTGGGAGGCTGCCAGCATGCAGACTTGGATCAGGGGGAACTCAAGAGTGGCTTGAGCGAGGCTCCATGGCACACGAGGCCCCTGAAGAGTATTGTGCGAAACAAGCGATGGCTCAACAAAGTTCACAAATACCTGAACTTCAGGTAATTTAATGAGTGTGTACACATACTGTACCTAGAAAGTGATTTCAAAAAAATCAAAAAATGTCTCTATGTCCCACCCCCACAGGTCCCTGCTGATCTGGATCCTTCCAAAACCATATTTTAATGTATGCCAGCAAGCGCTCAGCATTTAGCCCCTCCTGTCTTTGAGGCCAGGATGCTCCTCGCAGCGATGGATTATAACTACCACAGGAACCGCCCAGAGTTGTGCAAGTCTGATGGAAGCAAGCAGTAAGTGACATGCTCATTTCTACATGTTGGTGTTTGGGAACCATTTTACCTGATTACACAACATTGAAACTCTATATAAAACACTGTACTGTAAAACATGGCCCTTGGAATGTAAACAATCTATTTTCTCTCTCTTTTTATTTAGTACAGGAGGCTGTACAAGAAAAATGCCCAAGGTATATGCTGTACACCAAGAAGACATCGAGACCTATGGCTACATCCCAGAACTGCAACAAAAAGATTCTGCAAAAGAGGCTAGCTGCAAGGGAAGGCCCAGGCGGAGGAGTCTTCGGCCCGATGACCCCAGAAAGTACGGCCCTCTTCCCCCTGTGCCGGCACCAACCAAGGAGGAACTCCTGCGCACCCAAGTCAGGAGACGTCTTGGTAGTAGAATACCAGTTTTTTTCTTTTGCATCTGCAGCTACATACCACACACCAGCCAAGTTAGATGTATGCATATTACATTTAATTTTAAAATAATCTAATTTCTGGTTTTTTATTTTGCTCTCCTCAGTGTCAGCATTCCAGAGTGAAGACCAGTGAAACCCGTTTCCAGAGCCTCTCACCCCCTTGTCATTTTCCATTTTCTTTCCACAAGCTGCTTTAAACCTTTCATAAAGTTTCCACATACAGAGCAGCTAATTGTTCAGTAGTTATTTATACTATTATACTGTTTATCCCTCGTTTTATTTATTTATTTTATTTTTTTTACTGTTCCTCTATATCGTAAATAGCAAAGCATTGTTATTATAATAAACTTTTTTTATTGAACAGGAAGAAGCTCTTTACAAACTGGAACAAAAACAATTTTGTAAAAACAAAGTATATACAACAAGTAACTTCAAGTAAACTGGAGTCAGTAAAGTTTGTTCAAATTGTGGTAGAAAGCCAGTGTACTGGCCTGAGGGTCCGGGTATTTGTCCCTTATTCTCCAAATGCATCAGCTGGGGATAACACGACGGTTACCCTGGCCCAGTGATCCATGCTGCCAAAGGTGTACTGGCGATAAGCAGCATATCTAAACTGCCTATTGTCATCACCTGCTCTGTAACTTCTGCTACCCACCAACACATCATTCCCGTAGTCTCTGTGTATACGCAAATAGCCATCTTCCAGCAGTAAAGCTCGAAATGAGGCAATTTGCTTATGCAGTGCTCAGGCCCCCTGGACACAGCATTTCCTTTCTGCAATCTGTGGCCATCTCCCTGCAGTTCCCACAGGTAACCATGGAAAGCAGCTGCAGGTGGGAGATGGTGCTATCCATGGAGGCAGGGCATCAAAAACCAATCCATGGTTTTCCGGGAGAAGATCCGGGTTGCTAGTGCTCGTAGCCCCATTTCACTCATGTTTTGAATGAGTTCCTAAGTAACAAACCACAAACCACAAATAGCATTTGGCATTTACATTTGATTAAAACTACATATGATGCTGACATAGATACAGATGGTGATATTACAAGTCATAATTTTACTGCCCAGCTCTCATCAGCCTCAAGAGGGTACCCCTCAAAAGTGAGGTCTAATCAGCTGAACACAAGTGAGAGCAGTACAAGCAAAGATCATCTGGTACAAGTGCTAGGCTACCTTGACATAAACGTGTATTCTAAGCATATTCTATCTTTTAGCCTGTGCAATAATTTAGTTGTCAGTTTGGAAGTATCAGGCGTAATTCCACGGCAACATCCTCAATACCAAAAGCGCATAATTTGGTCCACATACATGGAACTTTTGGACGTGTTTTTGATTCAAATTCTACACGTCATGTAATTTTTCATATAGCCTGATGTATTTTAGGAAAATTACCCTCGACTTTACATGTGGTATTGTCGACGTTACAACAAGTTACCATCGATATGAGCCTATAGTATTTCCAACCACAATAAATTACTGCATAGCCCAAAATTAGAATTTGCATGGATTTTTCAAATGCGTTCATAAAAAGCTTTTACATCGCAACACTAGCCTAATAAAGACATTTTTAACAGGGTAACTAACTGAAAACTTATGCTCCGACTGAAATGTGGTAACATTTACGATTCTATTTGGCTAATCGCCATTAATAAATTTTGCAGTACATTATTACTTCGCAAAAGATCTTCATAAGCATTAAATATATTTAACAGAATTAAACTTACTGTGTAGGACTCGTCGCTTGCCATGGCAGCCTACGTTCCTGCTGCATTCTGCAGCCGACCTGTCAACCTCTGGTCGGGGAGGAGGGGGAGGGTACACGCCGCTCAACAGTAATTTGAAAGTGACTGCAGTACCAGTTTTGGCCATAATCTTACAAACGGCTCCTTTAATGTGTTAAAGTGAACTATCTCTACCGGATTATAGAAGAAACCAGCAGCGGAATAAATCCAAAAAATTAAAGTCAGTCGTAAATTTTTTGACCAACCATGACTCATCCTGTTTCATACCTGTTTCTTTGTCTTCCGCCGGGCCCACCTGGGCCACCAGCTTTATTAACCTTCAGGTGGACGTTAACACAAACGCCACAACAACCCGGAAAGAAGAAGTAAACTGT